>VZRV01003326.1:467571-573327 GCA_013398115.1 Falcunculus frontatus
GTGTTCCAGCCGGCCACCCCTGTTGGTTCTCCCCCCCCCCCCCCCCCCCCCCCAAAAAACAGGCCATGCAAACCAAATAAATTTACTTAAAACATTCACCTCATCATTACCAGTTGATACTCTGATTAATTTTGTGTCCAGATCTGGAATGGCTTTTCCAGGCAGAAAATATTTCAGTGCACTGATGGAGCTTGAGATCTGTGAAGGGAAAATATCATCATAATTGAATGATAAAACTACTGCAAGCAAAATGTGCATTTAATACAGGCTACCTCCATATTAATGCATAAAGCTCAAGAAAATGTGGAGGATCTGGAAGTCTTACATGACACAGCTATATGGCTGTTACTACCAAGATTTTTTAGCAAGACTTCAATGATTAAGGGTTGAAATTATTGGTGGAAACCTATTTACAGATTGGTAAAAGAGGATCAGTAGCGATATAACGTTGATTTTATCCAGTTTATTTGCAAGTTAAAGGTTATTAAGTCTTGTAAATGATAAGGTGCTAGATAAAAATTTTTTTAAAAAAACCCCAGTAAATTCAGATTTAAGAGCCAGCACATTAAAGGGTCTAGAGCACAAGTGTTATGAGGAATAGGTTAGGGAGCTGGAGTTGTTTAGCCTGGAGAAAAGGAGGCTCAGGGGACAGCTTCTCTCTCTCTCTCCAGCTACCTGAAAGAAGGTGGTAGGGAGATGGGAGTCGGTCTCTTCTCCCAAGTAACAAGTGACAGGACGAGAGGAAATGGCTTCAAGTTTCACCTGGGGATGTTTAGGTAGGATATTAGGAAAAACCTCTCCACCGAAAGGGTGGTCAGGCACTTGAACAGGCTAGAATAGGGAAAGTGGTTGAGTCACCATCCCTGGAGGTATTTAAAAGAAATGTAGACCTGCCACCACCTCTAATACAGCTTTGGATAGTTCTCAGTTCTACTTCCTCTGTCACCAATGTAATGCAAAAAAAAAGTGACTAATGCTGTGTGACAGCTCATTCTGATAAGGCTGGCATAAATTCAATCACCAAATTAACAGTAAGTGTACGCAAATGATTAATGATCTGCTAATGTTTTCTGTGAAAATTTGGCACATACATGCGTTAATGAATGTACTTAACACTATGCAAATGCCAGTGTTCCAAAGAAGAAATTATAATTGTAGGGAGATTTTTCTATACAAGTGTAAATAAATAGTAATGTTACAATAATCTGTAACTGAAAAGAGAAAAAAAAAAGCTCAAATTCCTCATGCTAAAAAATTGGCTATTTCCATCGAATGCACCTTATTAAACTAACAAATGTTTGAACCATATGTGCAGTTCAAAATCTAATCAAGATTATATTTCAGGATAAGTCTAACTTTCTACTCTGCTGTATGTTAAGATACCTTACCTTTTTCACCAATTTTATGTTTAATTTGGTGATTATTTTGGACCAAATTTTTTTACTGTCAGCATCCCAGGAAAAAAAGAGTTCTTGTGATAAGGGATAGGAGGCATAACACTACTTAAAATCCAGCCAGGCAATAGAGGGAGTCAATCACGCAAGCTGTAGTGCCCCCTGGGAATGTGACTCAGAGGTGATGGGAGCCGTGGAACAGCTAAATTACAGGCTCTGCCTGGGCCAAATATGTAATTTCTTCAGAAATGGGATAGAAAAAAAAGGTTTTGGGGAAATGTACTGTTCTTCGTTTTACAGTTTTGTAAGAAATATTAGCAAAAAAACCCCAAAACTCTGAATGTCTTTATACAAACACACCTGGAAAAAGATACAATATATTGTATTAAGTGCAATATATTGTACAATACAATA
Organism: Falcunculus frontatus; assembly: GCA_013398115.1. Taxonomy (NCBI): domain Eukaryota; kingdom Metazoa; phylum Chordata; class Aves; order Passeriformes; genus Falcunculus; species Falcunculus frontatus. The sequence goes on from VZRV01003326.1 coordinate 469,380, forward strand.
TATGATACAATATATTCTATTAAGTACAATATCTTGTATGATACAATATAATGTATTTGATTGTGTGGTACAATATAATGAATTAGATATAATACATGGCATATATTTTAGTAGGCAGTAGATATACACCTGCTCTTCTAGAAATTGTATTTAGCTTCACAGGGGGATCATTACTAATTACAGCTTGGAATGATGCTCATTTCTAGAGTTTTGGAAGAACCAGAAAATGAACATGTGAATGCTGAAAGATCGTATACAGGGAAACAGTTGCCCAAGTATTGTCTCCTAATAAGATATTCTGGAAGATATTTTCCATTCAAATAAGGGTGAGTTTTTGTTAGAAAATATCGGAAGTGCATGCAGAACACCAGCTAAAAATAAGTGAAATCAGGCTTGAAGTGCTCTTGGCCTCATTGGGTTCAGGTTGGCTGAGAGGAAAAGCACCAGTGAGTGAACTCAGTCAGCTGTGTCCTGAGGGAGTGATGGGGGTCCTGCAACCTGAGTCCTCCTTCTCAGAACCTTCAATAATAACCATCTCCTGTCCTCGCAAAACCAACCTGATGAGTTACGTGCTCTTTTGTAGGCGTTTTGTCCTGCTTAGCCCCAGTTCAGCAGCCACTTATGTAGGATCAGATTTGCTATCAATACTTAGTAAAAAAAATAAACTTGGTCCACTTTAAATAGTCCATGCTATGTCACATAGCTCATAAGGTGATACATACTTTGTAAATTGCAAATGATGTCAGGAAGAATCAAAGAAAGAAAAAAAAAATTATATAAATATGGAAGAGGAAACACATTGTCTGTAGTGGTCTCTGTTCACAGCAGGGGAGAGAGTACCTCTGATGCACAATAAAACCTTAATATAACTTCACTTATATTAACATAACAAACAGGTTTAGAATTATCTGTGGTGAAAGACTGATATACTAATGTACCATTATCCCAGCCTAACCATAAAGCCTTAATATCGATACATAAATTGGCCAGATAAAAACTTTCTAACACGGTTTTGAGTATTAGAAAGCAGCATTCTTCATTGCAGTGTGCTGGTCACTCAGAGAATCCTTCCTCTAATTGAGTGCCCTGAGCATTGGGTAAATACTCAAAACTTGAGTTTTTATCATACGCTGATGACACGTTCATTGGCTATCCCTGCTTACTTGATGTATGTGTGTTACTTTATTTTACATGGTCACACCCCTCATTGGAAGTCCTTATATGTTTCTTTGGGGTTTGTCTTCAATGTCTCCTGTCCTTTTTAGGTGGCTGTTCCTCAACCCCTGTTTTGAGTAAGAGCAATATTGTTGCTTTGCATAACTCCTGCTTTGTCAGCCTTGCAAAGATAAGCTGTCATCCTACTTGCATTTTGCATTACTTCTGTTTTCTTAAGTTACATCCTTTATTTCTCCAAAGCTGCGCTGCTTTGTTCTACTGTCCTTATCAGAGTAAAATTTTTTGCTGTTTTACTGTCCTTATCAATATATTTGTAAGACCACAATTAAACAGCTGATATTGTCATGGAGAGATTTATTTTCTTGCTCATTTAACGTGATTTGTAGAACTTAGGACAAAAAGTGCAAAAATGGCATGGTTAGGATGCGTAGGGGAATGATGAAAGCAGAGAGCACCTCTGACTTCTGAGGGGTTTGAGGGAATGGTCTCCCCTGGGGAAAAGCGGCAGGATGAAGACATGGTAATAGGAAGATGCTATGATTTGTCACTTTTGGATCAGCTCAGCAAGTGACTCAGTAATGATGAATCTGTCCAGAAAATGGAGTGAATGAAGGCCAGAGAGCCATAGGTCATGCTAAATGGATAATCCAAGGATGACAAAGGTGGGGTCAGCTGAAGAGGGCCAGCATTTTTGCCACCCGGTCGTGAGCATCAGCTGCCATGGTGGCTGGGCTCTCTTACAGATTACCCAGACCATATGCAACATCCTGAGGCCTTGATCCATCAACAGGGATGCTCAGGAACAAAAGCAGGATCTTACAGACTTTTTAGTGCCAGAAAAATCCAGGCATTTGGCTGCAGCAATCATAACCATAGTGCAGTCGTAACCACTGCTAACTCTTCCACGACTGTATGTTGCTAAGGCTGTTGTAGATACCCACTGCCATCATCAAAGTAATCTCTGAGTTATCTTAGAATTGAACAGTGCTATACCGTAACAGTAAACACTGTTGTCATGCTTGCATTATATTTATTTATTACAGTTGCATAAACTATCACACTGCATATGCTATTAAACATAATTATATAGACCTGGCATAGTTACAACCCTTTTTTTCTTTTCTGGGCAATATCTCTGCATGCTCATGCCTCCCCACTGCCAGAGCTTATCTTGCTACCTCTGCAACATAATTAATTTCCAGGATGAGCTCTGTGAAAATTTCTGCCTGTGCTTCCTCCACCCACCCCTAGGGCACCTGTCAATTATACCTCTAGCACTGTGTCAGCACACACAGTGACATTCAACATGCTAGAATGGGCAAACAGTTTGTAGCAAGGTCTGCCTTTCTAAAATGCCCCAGGTGGTCTAAAAAAGGAGATGTAAACCAATCAAACTAAAAAAAAAAATTAAGAAAAAAAATAGAAGCTAATAGAAGATATGCTGTGATTACCAGTGATGGTTCTACTGTTCTGTTTCATGGCATATTAAATTTAGCAAATAATTATAAATAACTAAAGAAACCTGTTTTGATGGAGGAGTTGCAAATACCGGCATGAACACAGTACTCAAATGCTTCTTCTCCGGACTAGAGTGTTATCTTCTCTAACCTATAAAGAAAGACTCTTGATGAACAAAGATAATAAAAAGTTGTAATAACATGGAAATTTTCTCCTTGCCAGGTAGAAGTTTCAACAGTCCCAGCAGTTTGACTAAATGACTTTTAGCTCAGCTATTTTCTGGCATAGCAATTTGGGGACTAATACATCAGCCTTGTAGCACAGCTCACTGAGTAGCAAACTGAGACTTTTTAATGTAAATGTACAGTTCTTAGTCTAGGAACAAAGTGGTCTTTGATGAGTTTCCTCTTGTCTGAGAGACACTAAAACCCAAGGACATGTGGATGAAATTTCTATTCTAGTACTGACACAGATCAGAGGGAAGGGATGAGGAAAGCTAACCACAGAATGGTTTATGGGATAAGGCCAATGTTTGAGTTGTTCCACTATCAAATCTCTGACCCTGGGCATGAAATTTTGGCTTCATCATGATAATGGAGTGGTATGGTTCTGAAAATATGAGAAATCTCATATTCTCTGCCTTCAATAGACAAGAGACAAGTTAATTTTTGGGGATGCTCTCTCCTCTTCAATGATGAAAAGAGGGGAACAAAATTTCCCGACAGTTTTGAGTGCTTGTGAAAAGTGCATCTCATGACAAACATGTAAAAACCTTGACCTAGCAAGTGTTCATTTGCAATTCTCTTGGATATATAAGGTGACCTATTAAGAGTTAAGTAGTCTCTCCATTTTATCAGAGAACACTATGAATTGCTGATACTGAGTTTCTGTCTTCAGTGTTCCAACTATTAGATAGTATACTCTTCACAAAACGTGTATCACATAAAATGCAATACATGACTTCACATTTGGCAAGTGTTTTGTTCAATTTATGTCTGAACTCTTGTGATCTTTAGTTTTGCAGCCATTGAACACAACTGTATATCATAACTTCAAAGCATCAGTAGTTGCGATTATCAGCTGGATTAGATTTAGTAAGTGGAATAAACTGAAATTGTCTATCCTGCTAACCCTGGAGATACCTGTGTTTCAATTTCAGAGAAAACATTTGGGCTGTTTTGGAGCAAATTAATAGCATGATGACTACAGGTAGAGTGGGTAACAGCAGCAGAGCCCAAAATATACACCTTTGCTTGTTTGGGAAGTTTGCCCCATGGCCCTTGTAAGAGTACCTGATGGCCACATGTAAGCATATGTGTTTCTATCAATGCATACAGACCAAAACAATCATCTCTAACTGGGGGATTTTCTTTGTATGCATGGGTTCAAAAATCACATCCCAATCAGTTGATTTGCAATATCATATATGTCACATCTACAGGTATTTTTTCCTCTAAACCACCCATTCCCCAATAATCTATGTCTCAGCCATGGCATAGCCATGGGCATGAGCCAGGAATTGAAGTGTATTGCTTTCCTTTTCTTGTTCTCTAGTACTGGACCTTCTTGACATTATCTTATCAGAGAGAAAGGGCTAGAAGCCCTTCTGGAAGCTGTTCATACTACAGGTGTGCAGCTTGTGCTGTGTTTTACTGTCTACTAAAAGCTCTACTGATATCCTCTGAGTTCTCCAGCCAGTGACTTACTCCTTCCTTGCCTTTTTGTCCTCCAGTGTTTACTGGCTCTCTTGGGAGAAAGTCCTTCCTGAAGAAGAAAGAGAAGTATTAGACTTTATGTTTTGAAAAACTACTACACTTTACCTTCACCACAAGCTCATGCATGGGCTCACGTTGCTTCTGCCTCTCTGTTTACCTGACTTTCTCATCACCAGCTGTACACTGGTATGTGTCTATTGAAAAACAGGTACAAGATGCAGTTTAATGAGTGCGAAGGAGGCATGGCTTTGAGGAGGGATACTGGACATAGTACTGACCTTTAAAATCTGTGTGAATTTGATCAATAATTATGTTTAAATTAAAAAAAAAAAGTGTTTGTTTCCCCATGGCTTTTTGTCTGAGATAAAAAAGCTGAATTCTCTACCTGGAGGGTGGAGGGGAGAGCAGGAGCCAGAGGCAATCACTGCTTTCTAAACCAAAGGAGTGGTGATCATCATGGAGCTTGGCTCAGGCTTCTGAGCTAGTCCCTCCTGTGTTTCTGGTGCCAGTAGTCTAACAATATTCTATCTTCCAAAGCCACAAGTGACCATGACATGAGCATAGCTTCTACATACAGCAAAAATGGGAGGCACTAATGGGCGGAAAATTTCCACTTTCCAAGCATGTATTTGTAAGCCAACCTGATGCGTGTCTGACTGCAAAAATTTTTTGTACATTTGTACATTTCACTAGGTGCCTCCAAGAGTGTGATTTCAACAGCATGATGATTGCAGAGAAAGCGAAGCCTATGACAGGAATTAAGTGTGGGACAAAGATGTGTATCTGTTTAAGAGGGAACACTTGGCAGAGCATGAAGGTGTGCAAAGGGAGAGAGTGAGAGATGAAAAGACTTAAGTCTGTCAGAAAACTGTTCCTCCTCTTCCAGAAGCCCTTGGATGCCATACTGTGTGGCTATTTTTCCTGACAGCTAACTGAAGACCCACAGATGGACACTGCACTGTTCATAGCCCTGAAGCAGAGCCCAAGCTCCCCCGGAGATCCTCACCCTGTTGCTGTAAAACTGCAGCTGTGGAGCAGTTGCCCTGTGAGGAGCACAGCTAATAAAGGCCAGTTCTATGAGGTGCAATGTGCTACGTTCTCTTTGTCCCCTCCCGTCACATCACATCCTCTTCCAAGAGGGGAAACGCCTAGTTCTGATGGAAGTCCTGCTCCCGGCTTGGGCAGAGGACAGTGCATAGCCAGGAGGTCTCTTGAGCATTACATTCACAACTGCAAGTGAGGGCTGGTGCCTGTGATCCCCTCCCTGCAGCCTCACTGTCAGCCTCCTTTGTCTGTCTGTGTGAAACACATCTCTGAACTTTGCTGCATTGACTCAGATTTGGTAAAGGGTTGTTAAAGAATGGGAAAAGAGCTGAACTAGCACCACTGTTAGAGTTGAAACAGTACAGTTTCAGCTCAGTTTCCTGATGGAAACCAGTCTATGTATGCAGAAGCAGTGCCTGCATAGCTAAAATTAGTGAGGCTGTGGAAGGAGAGATCAGAGAGCAGCAGTGTCCCAGTGGGGCTATCCACTGCTGAGCAGGCATGGCCTCCTGTGAACAGGACAGAATGTATTTCTCCATCTCCACTACCATTTTGACCATGTCTTTTATTAAATGGTTTTGCTTCCAGTAACATTCAGGTTAGTTTTCCCCACTATCACTGAGCACCTTACGCTTGTCACCACTGGATTCTTGTATTGGGTTACTTCACACGTCCTCAAAGGAGTAAAAAAGTTACTATGTCTGATTAGGACCACTTGAGCTGATAGAGGTCTGTAAATTTTTTTTCCAAAGGTTATATGAGATATTCCTGTTTAACCCTCAAAGTTACACAAAGATAAAACTACGTGAGAGGGACAAAGCAACCACAGACTACTCTAGGCCAATATCATTCTCAAAAACGAAGTTTTGTCCTGTCTCTCTCACATCTCTTTAGGACGTTTTGAGCCATCCCTCTGTTTTGGCAGACTTTCCCTGCTTTCCTCTCTTTCTCACCAAATATAGTTGACCTGTTGTCACTGTCAAGGTTCTTCACATTCCAGTATCTACTTCTCTCTTATCGATACAGTGATTGATACTGCAGAGTAGCTCACGGTGTCGGAGTTTCCTCCATTTCATTTTCAGGTGAACATCTTCTGACTTTCTCTCTCATTGCCCATTACACTCAGAGGAGATCAACAAATCACATTAGTGAGATTTACTATCAGCTGGCTCGCACTAGTATCGTGACAGATTCATCTGTGTCACTGCCTTATTGTGCTTTATCAGCTGTTAAAAAAGCTGTTACTTCATTCCGTGTTTGCACAGAGTACAGTGTAACTAAGCGCTCTTAGACTTCCCAACAACACAAATATAGCTCAAAACAGAAAGAAATTACATGTCCTGAAATCACTGGTGCCCATAAACACTGGTGGTCTCATGTTTACTATGGGAAGAACAAAACTGAGCATGTTCACTTCTGGGTAAGAATTATTATCTTATGAATTCAGGTCTGCACTGAGACAACACATTACTCAAATCCTTAACCTTCAAGTCCTAAGGCACTTTACACAGGCTTAAAGCCGAGTGTCTTTTTAAAAGGTTTCAGGAATGTGCCTGTGATCTTTAAAACTGTCACTGTACTTTAGTCTTCATGAAACTGTGCACATGGAAAAAAACCCTCTCGCTTCCCTGGATTTAATTCCAACAGTAGATGATGTCTTTTAAAATATCACTGCAAAGGTTAAAGGAGACCTTAGGACCAGTGCAAATTGAGCCAAGAGAATATGTGAAAAGGAAGCAAGTTACTTTCGTCAACAAGAGAAAAAAAAAGCCTTTTTTCATCTGGTTGAGTTTTTACATAGATTTGTTTTAATAAGGGCCTTTATATGCATGTGGTCTCTTCACCGGGCAAAAAAAAGGCATGAGCGCTCCTTGTGATGTAAGTGAGGAGGTAGCTGTGAATAAAAAGGCTGAATTTGCCCTATATATGTATGCACAAGTGTGTGTGCGTAGAGATAGAATATATTACTTAGGGCATTAAGCCGACAATATGGAAAAAGGGGTGGAATGTCCTGGAGTGACTGTACGATACTGTATTCCCTATCGTCTGCCCTATGCCAGACATGAATCCTGTGCCTTCCTGTGTGTTTAAGCTGTTTCTCAGGAGAGGGGGGAGAGAAGCCAAGTGGATTTTTTTTCAGCGTGGTTTATATCTCAAGGACACACACACTCCTCTGCATTTTTCACTGCTACAGAGCAGAGGAAAGCATCTTTCTGTTTTTTCCTCCGCTCTAACGTCTCTGCAGCAGGGAAGAGAGTGGCATTCTCTTGTTTTTTTAGCTAGCTTCTTGTTCGTTAGCTAAAGCACGGAGCCCTGGGACTTTGGCTTCTTCTTCTTCTTCTTCTCTTCTGGACTGTTCAGCAACAAAAGAACATCACCAGGAGGCCCTACACCATGGACCGGAGGGGCCCACGCTGAACCCCACCTCCAGAGAGGAGAGAGCCACACCTACAAAGGACTTCGAATTTCACCAGGTACTCTTCACAGTGAGAGGTTTTATTATTTTGCATTATTCTTCTTTCCGTGCCTGCATGCACCCTGCTTGTTAAATAAATAACTTCTTTTTTCACTGTCCTCCAAGGAATTTCTTCCCAAGCCTGTGGGGGAAGGCAACTGAAACCTGCCTTCTTAGGAGGAGATGTTCCTTCCAGAGTGTTTCTCTTAATTTGTCTCAAACCAGTGCAGTAAGTCATTTTACTTCTCTAGGTGTCAGCCTCTCACATCAGAAAAAGTCAACACTTCCAAGGCACTATGGTCAGGAAAGAATGAGCTGCTGCAGGAGCACCAGGTAGTATTACTATTAAGAAGTTGCTGACAAATCAGAACCTCTAAGAGGGCATAAAAAAAATCGTGAATGTACCATTACATTCATAACAAGGCTATGACTTCATGGACAGCACTGTTGGAGGAAAGAGAGACTACCAGGTAACTGGCAAAGGGGGTAAAGAAAATAAGGAAAAACAAAGCATGTGTACTTTTTGTATGTGCTGCTGTTGAAACACCCAGCAACCAACTACAAACAAACTTTTGGACATTTCAAAAACATTATGTCAACTTTTCCATCTCCCACCACAGGGTGCCTCTCACTCCTATGTGGTGTCTGTCCTCTTCCATAATACATCAGAAATACACAACCACCATTGTTATCATCATCTGTCAACTACGGTATTATATCAGTTCAATCAGATGCAGACAGTGAGGTCAGCATAAAGCATTCAAATGATGACAGAAGTAGTTTGCTATGCATGAAGGGGTTAGTTATTATATCACTTTTAAATTTATGGTTGCAGTTCATCTTAAGCTAAATATCAAGTTATTTAACAGCTGTTATGAGTCAGCCAGAGAGAGGATTAGTTTAAAAAATGTTGCAACAAATGCTTTAATCTTGAGCTACAATAGAAGAACAAGTCTGGTCAGGTCATGTCTACTAAAGGTTGAGCTCCAGTAGTACATAGGAGTTTATTGCTGTTCGTACAAAACAGGAGATGGTTTGATATCCTTAACCCTGCCACCTTCATACTGACCCCAGAAATTTCAGAGATAGTTGGGATATATTTTTTTCAGGGCATAGGACCATGCTTAAACACTTTCAGATAAGAAGTTTTACAAATGGGTACTAAAGTGATTTATCCTATGCGGAGGCCATGTATACTAATCATTTTGTCATGATGCAAAGCTCTTGGGATTTTCCATGATGGTAATATGTTTTTGTGTCTTCATGTCACCTCTCTTGTAAAAGTAATTGAGACCTTGAGACATGAAGTCAGTGAGTTTTTTTCTGTGTCCTTTACATCTATATAGTAAAGAGAAAGCAAAGCTGTAAAGCAGTCAGAATGGCTATTGGAAGATACTCCAGTTTCATGGGTTTCTAGTCTAATACACTATACTTAATTCAGCTTAACAACCCATGTTTAGACTGCCAGGAGAACAGGCATGGAGGATATCCAGTCATTGTTATCCCATTACTCCCAACCTTCAGGTGGTCACCGATGCCACCAAGACGTGTTAGGGCAGTCAGAGAAGAGCAGCCCCACTACAACACAAAAACACAGGTAAGAAAATGATGATTTTAACTACTCTCCAGAAAAGGATTAGTAATACTGACCTAGCAAAGTTGTGATGGGTAGGTGCTGCATATCTCTGAGTTATAGAACAGTATGTGAAAATCAGCATGGCACCGAAACCGCTGCAAGGTTGAAGATCTGTCATCCTTCAATATGTGCAGCCCATATCAGGTATTGTCTCCAGAAAACTTTTCTGAAAACTGGAAAATCCACAGAACCCAATCTCCTCACACAGAATTGAAGTCCCTCTGCTGGGAAATGGCTAACTCACTGCTACCAGCTGGAAGCTAAATAAATACAACTGAATTGCTAGTCACATTTCTAAGAATATCTAATCTCAAACTGTGACTACCGAAGCAATTTCTGAAAATGATACGGTGTACAAGTAGTCAATCACAAATCAGAAAAATTAAGTACAAATACAAGGCATTAAAACAAAGAGAAATTTTCTGGGAAAGTACATAAACTGTAGGCTCTATGCCACTTGTTCTTAGCTTTTCCATTTGCCAACTAGGAAACAGGATGGTAGGAACCAGCAGCCAGAAAAACAGTTTGCATTTGGGCATGGAAAAAAATTTTTGTAATAACCTTACAACGTTATTGTCAACTTTAGTTCAAATGTGAGTCCCATTGATTTTTTTTTCCCTCTTCTCAATAATATCCCAGTGGTGTCACAAAGACACGTCACATTAGACCTGTCAGATTTCTGTAATGACAATAATGCTAGAAACATGAAAAAAACCCAAAGCAAAACAGACAAACAGAAAAACAGTGAACTGACCACAGGAAACTTACGCTCTTTAAGCAAATAATCTAAATCCGTTCTTGAGTAAACTAGTAATTTTAAGGAAACCCCTTAAAATCTTTTCTAAAAATAGGATTATGGGGTTATTTTACCAGAATAGATGATTTCCAGTTTGTAGTTCTCCTTATTATTAAGAATTATGCACTGCACTCAGCCTTATTTTCAGTTTTGAAGGATAAATTCTGTCCTTGTAAATGAAAAGATGTTAAATACATTCAGTATTTTTTAACAAATTAAGTTATCATCTGACATTTTGATGATGGAACTTCTCAAAGATAAGAGAGTAGCCACCTCTGTTCACAGCAACATGCAAAATGAAATAGTATTTTACTTTTGACATGGTTGCAGAGATTATCTGCATCAGGAAGAAACTGCAAAAACATCTAAACTGAGTCTTCACAAATTTTTAAGACGTTACTTTTGCGCATAAAAACAAGGAGGGAAGGGGAGGAAAACAAAATGAAAGGAGTTGTGCAAAATTGCAGAAATACACCCTTCACATAGAATATGTGTTTTAGTCCTTCCACAAACAGGGATGGAAATGAGGGTGCAGTTAAGTACTTTGCTGTATTTAAACTAAAGACCAGCTTACTCCTGAAAGCTTCTTGCAAATACACAACTTTAAGCACACCCAATCTCGATCTACTCCAAATTCTAAGTCTTTCCTGCTTTTCGTCCATTTCTTTTTAACACAGTACAGAAAAAGACATTATCAACATCTTAAATGACAAGATAGTTTAAAAAAGTAATAAACAGAAGGTACATCCTTGATTCTCATGGAAATTTCCATTATTTCTTCAAGAACAGCGCAACACCAAGCAATTACATGCCTGAAACATTGATTTGGATCACATGATTTAATTAGCAAATTATACCTTTGTAGAACTTTTAACAGAATGATAGAGGAAAAGAAAGTAGGTCTTCAATTCGTCATTCTTAATTATCTCTCTATCAGAATTGTTATTTAATGAATGCCTCTGATTAAGTTTGTTTCATTAAATTATGAGATCTGAATCATACTATAAGACCTGTATAGACTTATGAATTTTAAGAGGTAAGGAAGCTAGTCAGTATGTGTCAGCTTGACATCTAAATTATTCATCTTTTTTCTAGTGTACTCATGAGTTGCTGGTTTGCTACTTTAATAATAACTGTACCATTGTATGGTTGCTCTCTTGCCTTTGTCTTTAGCCTGGCATTATGAAATAACAGTTATTCATAGGACCCTAATTTTTAATTACTTTTTTTTTACTAACAGTCCTTAAGACCAAGTGATTTTCACGAAGGAGGGTTAGAAACATTTACTTTGTTTTGATCCACATAGTGTTTGGGGGGGTTCTGGGGTTTTTTCTTGTTTTGTTTTTTTGCTTTGTTTTGTTTTGTTTTTCGATTGCATCTGTTTTGAATGAAGTTGCAAGTTACAGAAAAACAGAAGAATAAATTAAAAAAGTTACATGGTATGAACTTTTACTGTTGTGACAATCATAATGAGATAAAGGTGGGGGGTTCGCCTTTCGTTAGTAGAGTAGTTTTGGCAATCTAATCTTTATCTCAGTGGAATTCTAGTCACAGTCATATTTCTTTATCTTCCCTATTAAGCATTTAGACACTTTAAAAGTTCTTTAAAGATCAACCTTAGGCAATTTATGTCCGAGAAATGAGATGAGAAACATTGCTGCACAAAAAATTAGGGATTTATTACGTATCACTCTAAGGCTAAGGATAAAAGCTATAAAGCCAAGGCATTCACAATAAATGTGCATCTTGACGAGCAATATTTAACAAGGCCTTTGATTCATTATCATCCTGGTAGACGTTCCTTCATTCATGCTGTTCATATTCATGTTCCTTTGTTTCATCAATTCAGGTACTTCTAGTGTAATCCAATGTACCAATAAGTAGGGGTAAAGGAAGGAGTTCTTACTGATGAAGTTATTAAGGGAATTTTGCTTTTTCTTTCTTGAAAAGAGTTAAAATTTTGCTTTCGTATTGTTCTTCTGTTGCAGCAGATATTTCTTAGAATTACTAGAGTTTACACATTGTATTATTGGAGTTATTAGAATAACTAGGATTTATTAGAATTCCTAGCATTTACAGCATTATGTCTAGAATATGCCGCAATGGGAGGACAAGGAACCTCTTAATTACAAAATAAAAAGTCTAAAATATTCCAACTTCATTTTAGTAAGTGCAAGCTTGGAAAGAAAAAAAAACTACGATCATTAGAAAAAACTTTCTGGATAGCTCTTCTTTAACTTAAAAATAATTTCCTCACCCAAGCAAAAATATATCCCTAAATACAAGCAAACCAGATGATTCTCCATTCATAACAAGACACTGAATGGGGTTTGTTCATAAGGTGAATTAATTTTCAATGTTGTCAGTATCAGGTACTACCAGAACGTATCCCAATTTTCCTGTATGGGCAAATAGATTTGTGTTGTTCTTCTAAATGCCTTTGAATCATTCATGCAACATTTAATAGGACTAGCTCTAAGGGTAGACAAAGAAGTTACAGTGACAAGGAAATGACTTCATTGCAAGTTACCAGAGAAAACTCTTTTCCTGTTGAAATTACTAGCTTAATCCAGGTAATATTTATAGGGAAGTTTTAGTGGCTGGTAAAGTGTAATGTCTTCTATTCCACCTTGAAAAAAGGCTGGTTCTGGCCTAAATTATATTCAAAAAAGGTTTCCTGATTTATTTTTTTTTAATGTTATGTAATCTGTTTGGATTTTCTATTTATGATTTGTAGTGGTTGTATGTTTTTCTCCTCAGTTTAAAAAGAAAAAAATAGGAATTCATGTCTAGTTCTAGACAGAATTAATAATAAAATCAATAAACAATTCAAGTTCAATGTCTATTCTGCTGAAGATTAATCCATACAGAGACTACAATTTTATAACAAAACAGTTGAAACTAAAAATTTCTTCAGAATTACATTGCCCCACACAAAGGGTTTGCTAGACTTCACTGTATCTTCAGATACGTAAACTCCATATTTTGCAGCAGAGACCTGATACACCAAAAACTCATCATGGGTTTTATCCTCCCATAGGTATCAACAAAAGGGGAATAAGCTGCAGCGCTGCAGCACCTTGACACCTCAGTATCAATCAAACACCCCACTTCCAGGCACAGCCCCAGTATGCTGGAGAGGGGTCATGCCAGCCTTTTGCAGATCAGGCCCACAAAACTCACTGCAAGTGGAAGCAGCAAAAGAAGCAATTCAGCTATCCTGCTTTCCATATAAGAAACCAACAATCCAGGAAAACAAGGAAAAGTATATGAGGGGTCCTTGGTAGAGAGGGGATCTGAACCGGGGTTGTGGAAATTTGGCTAGTGTTGGGGTACAACTGTGCAGACCTCTTTTTTATTACTAAATAAAAGCAACTGCCTTGTTATGACAGTGAACAACTCATCTGTACTAGACTGTAGGTTTCACGATACAGCAGAAGGCAACGTTTTCCTTCTGCTGAGTAGAAATCTAAACCTTCTGGGTAGCCTTCCAAACTACTCGGCACAGGCAGGGAAATTTCTCCCAGTTTTCACCATGGATTTATTATTGTAGCTCCACAACAGGAGCTGAATGACCTAAAAGCATGTTAATGCTGCTGCAGGACACATTAAAGTCATACAACAGCATTTTCCCTGAGTGGGTGTATTCAGCTCATTTAATAAAGATTATGAGTGACTGCACCCTTTTTTTGGCTAGGACACAACTCAGGGATAGAGAAATTTAATAGCGTATTAGTCATCTGCCCAGAGGTAAAGTATTTCATAATGAACTGAAAAGCCAGAAAATTGTGTCTGTGTGTGTGTTTTAATATTACTTTGTTCATACTAATGAAATTTATGAAAAGCACCACAAAAACTGATGAGTGTACATCCATAGTGTGACTGAAAGACATTGCAGGTTGTGTTAGGATGAGTTGTTAAATTATTTATTACATGTCGAGTTTGTTTTTTTTCTTTTAACTGCTTTCCTGGTATTTTGAAATTATTTCTGCTGTTTAGTATGAAGTCATTAGCATAAAGATGAGGAAAAAAGTCACATCTTTATTCCTGCTGCACTGTGTGCCTTGCCCAATGAAGAGGGCAAAGGCAGGAATATCCCAAAACACCTGCAGGCAGAAAACTTAGTGCTTTTCTCATCTTTTAAAAAATATTAGGCAAGCTAGATGTGCATACAGGTGGGGGGAAGCAGGGAAGGACGTGGTGATTCAGAGGACTGGCAGCGGAATAAAGAATAAGTGGAAAAAGTGTTTTGCTTGCAGGCATAAGGATGAGTGCTGGCATGGCCAAACTGCTTGCTCACCTTTGGAGCCCACAGCCCTGAAGTTTGCCCACGTACCTTATGGGTGTTGGGCCTGGCTGTGCGTGATGTGGGGACCATGGACCACCAAGGTGACAGTGCTGGTGAGAACTAGAAAGCTGGGTTTCCCACCTTCTTGGGCTTAGCATAGCTGTCTATACTTCTGGGCTGTCAATCTGGTGCCAAGAAGGAATGGGAATGTGCCTTTTACATCCATTTGGGACTGGAAATCAGCTGAGGGGCCAAAAAGCCAAGAGAGCCACTCCCAAGAGTGGCCAGGCGATCTGCAATCCTGGCTCCTTCACACGAGAGGAAGTTCTCCCATTCTACCTAAGCATATGTGATACCAGTGCTCCTCAAAATCCTCCGAAGAACAGATCTGGGGAGCCCCATATGCCTGCTGAGCCCCTAATTCTTCCTATGGAAACAGCTGCTCATTTTGGGTTTTTGCTGGGGGCTTGGGGAATGAGAGATGGCTCCCTTCAGCTGGAATGCCTCCCCCACTGGAGGATTACTCACAGTGTCTGGATGCCCGCCAGGAGCCGGATGGCAGGGTGCTGCCTCACAGGTCTAGTGCTCCTCCTGCAAGTACAGATCTGTGAAAGCTGGCACATTCCCTGCCCTTATGAGCAGCAATCTCCAAGCTGGGCTGCTAAGCATGCTGGAGACCAAGAACGTCCACCACCACTTCACCTGGCCTTCAGCTGAGGCCATCTGATACATGGTCAGGGACAAGCTCACAGGATGTCTCTTGTGGCCACCAGTTGCCTGTGACCAGGGAGAGAGAAAAAGGGAGAAAAGCCAAAAAACCATCGTCTTATGTTTCTAGCTAGCAGTTTTTTAATACTTGTTGTGAGTGCCTTGGGAGCTAGACAATAAATTGATGTCTTTAACTTTCTGGAGTTCTATTGAATAGCTTTTAATAGGATTTTTAATAGTAGGTGTGTTGTTGCTTGAGAACCTAGTGACCATTGAGTATTTTAAAACCTACAGTGATTATCAAGTTTTCCTCCAATCATCTTCAGGGAAAACTTTATTCTTGTTGGCAGTGTGCACCCAAGAAGAGGTTAAGAAAGCCTGGAAGAGCCTCTCCTTAGTATTAGAGCACAATGCTTTGCGATAAGCAGCTGCAAATTGTTTTAAGGAAAGAGCAATAAAAGCTACAGACCCAAACAAACGGGCAAGTACTGCAGGCGGCTTGGCACATGCTTAGGGCAAAGGTGCACCTAAATATATCACGGGACTAAAATGTGACAGTACAAATTATCTCCCTACTACCGAAATCAAGATTCGTAAATCAACTCACATGTGTTTGATGTCTTAAGCCCAATGCTATTGTGATTTATTAAAATTTATGTATAAAAATTATGTATCAAATATAGATAATATAAATATATTTATGTCTTTGATCAATTTATTAAAATGGGTAATATACAAACAAAAATACCCTTGCTCTCAACCACCACCACAGTACAGCTGAGCTATCTATTTTTTAATTGTCCAAAATGCATGGTTTGGTAGAACCATGCTTGATAAACCCAAAAAGCTCTTTTAAGCCGATTCTGAATTATTTTTTAAAAGCAGGTCTCCACTTTTTTTTTTTTTTTTGATTCATGTTAAACGTTAATGACCTTGTAAGGTTGAATGCAAAGGTTTTGTTTTCTTCAGGTTTTGAGGCTTGCAGAAAATCTATTTGCAAAGATGATCATCTTGGTCCTGAAAATGTCTTATGCATGACATTTCAGAGTACCTGACATTTTTTCTTTTCCTAGTGAGGGGAAAGCATATTCACTCATGAGGGATAAGACACAATTCTTTGGTTTGTTGAAAATCGCCTTTCCGAATGCACACCTGGGGAAATGAATACTATAAATTGCTCTTTCCAGAAACCCGTGCAAAAATCTGTAACAATATAAGAAATTTATTTCTTTTCATGTTAGCATGATATTTATGGAATTCTAATGCACTTGGTGTTGTTTTAGAACAAGTACATACAGTACATTTTACCTAACTGTAAGGAAGCTTGTTTTTCTGATTTTTAATTACACTTGTGTAGAAACTGTCCCAAACCCAGCTCTGTGCAGCATCCAAGTACTGTGCTAAAAAGGGCTTGAGCTTATTACATATTGACTAACATCAGAGATAAATCTTTCTCAGTTCAAACAGAATTGATATTTAGCTATGCTCCTCCTACTGCTTACTAATAAATATTGTCTAAAAATGTTTACATACTTACATAAACTGCTTTCACATCATGTTATTGATTGGTTTGCAAAATCTCTCAGTTGATTTGGCTGGCAGGATGCTAGCTGGAAACTCAGACATAAAGTACAATCCTCTAAATGTTTTTCTTCAGAAATTAAAGATTTATTTTCCTTAAATTGCCTAAAAAGAGGTGTGATTTCTGGGGCTCACATTCTGCATGTCAAAATTCAGCTTTTCTGTAATGTCCCTCCTGATTTATGGTTTTAAGAATGATTAAAAAAAACCCAACCTTTTTTTTTTTTTCCAAGCAGACATACAAATATGTGGTTCACAATCTTTTCAATCTCATTTTTTAAAATTTGCTTCATGTTGGGTTTGTTCTGTCCCAAAATAGATCATGATAACGAGACAGTCAGTATACCTGGGTTACTTATACAAAAATTATTTCAATGCCTAATAAAAAAATGTAATACTTGAGAAAGAGGAACTTATCCATTTGTAAAGAAATCTTCAAAAGCCATGTGAGCTAACAATCACACATGATAAAATTTATTTATTAAAGAAAGCATATTTCAAGCTTCCACAGAATTTCACTGAAAAAATGAAAGCAGCTGGTGATGCCAGAGTGGGCAATGTAAACACAATTATGTAGATAGGTCACAGTATATTCACACACACAGAGCAATGAGAAAGTATGAACAAGCTCCCCAAGAAAGGCCGAAGATTTTGTGGTGACTTTTATGTCTCACCCCACCAATAATTTATAAACAGGAGGGAAGAAAAAGACTTAAGCAAGTTATGTAACCTAGTCTAACACAGTCCCAGACATTACATACCATGACTTTCCTAAGCTTTTATAAAGGATCCCATAGCAACTTGAATTATTTCTGAAATGTCTGTTAATAATGTCTGTTATAAATTAGGTTAAATATAATGTCAGGTTTTTTAAGCATCAGAATGCTCTTGTGAGTCATTCTTACTCATCCAAGCAACCTGTTTTTAGTGTAAAGGGATGGTAGACTGATGTACTGCAATTGTACCTCTTTTGATTTTTTTAAAATAAAATTACTACTTTGCTTACCGTGTGCCTACTTGTTAGGTGAGAAGGAATATGTCCTAAAATGTTATAAATTAAAGCAGGAATATGAAGTTCAATTGCAGTATTGCATAGTCTTACAGACAATTATGGAGATCTGTCAAACAGAAAAATATCCAAGGTTTTTTCATCAGGCCTACACGGGAACACTCACTACAAAAGAGCATGTAAAATAATAAATGGGATCTTGTGATATTGGAAAATGGAGAAATAAGGCAGACCTAAAGTGCAGATGAAAAAAGATGCTAAGTATGTCAGGAAAGAAGAGAAGACATTTATTTGTTGCCAAGCCTTTGACCTACCCTGTAAGAGCATTCACAAGTCTGCATTGCTGTGTGTGATTCTGAATGATCTATACAGAAAAAGGAATCAAACAATAACTAACTAACTAAATAGAAACCCAACAAAAATACCATCTAAACAAACTTCTTCCAGAACCCAGTGTCCTGAATTTGAGACAAGAAAAATAATCCGCTTCAAATACATTAATTTTGCAAGAGCATTGGCATAAATGGAAGAAACAGAAGAGGAACAGCTGTGACACTTCAGAGAAGACACCACAGGATATCACTGGGCAAAAACCACAAGCTCTATCATACAGCTCTTTGAGACACAAAATGTGGACCAGAATCAGGACAGTGTCTGGGAGGAGAAGTAGGCTTCCAAAGACCTGCAAGAACAATTTAATGTTGGATACCACTTATCCAAACCTGACAGCCCATGGTGGCTCTTACACATGCAAAGCGGTAGCTTTACACAACAGCTTCATGCTACCATTCATTTTGCCACTCCAAATTCTATCCACCTCTTTAAAGGTTTATATGCTGCCTTTTTATTTGAAAAGTGCTTCTAAGCACTGTGTAAGACCTGAGAACCAAGGAGAAAGACAAAAAGTGAATCTAATCTTTCCAACAGTATGACGTGGGACGGCTCCAAAATGACGAAAAGTGGTTTTGCAGCCCACAAAGTTTCACTTCAAGGAAAAGACACATCTGCTTTCATATTTTTAGCTTTATAGTCAAACCTTTACTTTTTAATGTATTGAATATGATTTTTATATATTGTATAAAATATGTATCAAACATATTTTATGTATGTTTATATATAAATACGCATGCTTTCATGTGCATATTTCTGTATTTGGTACATACACAGGAGCACAGAAACATATTGGCTTCCTGTCCTTTCCTTATTCACAAAAATGCTGATATAATAGCTTATAAAGCAGCCTCTTACCACAGATCTGGTTTTAGTGCTTTCGTTTAAATTGGTATGTAGGAAGAAATACCCATACACATATATACCTACAAGTGCACACAGGTGTGCATGTACTTAGATAATGGAGAGGAAACATTCCCATCCTTGTGACTCCCTGCTTAAGGGGAAATTCTACCTGGGAGCAATGGTCAGCATACCCACTCTGCTTGCAAAATGTTGATATCTGTTTTGATTTTTGATGACTTACATGAGTCTTAGATGATCACACATTTTTATCGTTCTTCTATACATCATAATTAACAAGAAAAGTGAAAATACTGTGAATCATTGTGACACTGCACATGTACAAGACCTAGTTTTCAGCAACGGATATCTTTGGCTGTTCACATCCTCCCAGTTTTGTTCTCAAGGTAGTCAGGATGATGGCTGGTTTCAAAGATATTTTTTCAGACCAATATTTGCTCTTTTAAAAATAGCAGGAGTTTCACCTTTAAGAAAGTAACATGCTTCAAACTTATCTTTGACATTAAAAAGAACATGAAAAGTACAGCTATTTTCACACCACACTGAGCACCTAATATAATAAAGTGGACTGTTTCAAGTCATAGAAAAAAAAAATATTCTTTTGCTCTTTAACTGATGACTTGCCTGCCAGTATTTAGGGACAAGCTTTAATTTTCTGCAACACGAATCACGAAAACTCAAATAAATGTTCTATTATTATTATTCCAAAATTAAGCCATGAACAGAACAACTGTGCACCTTTTGCCTGCTCTGGCATATCTCATAAGCACTGTAAATGCAAATATTGCAGCTATATACAGCATTCACACATGTCAATATTTACAGTTGGAATTAGTCATATTTTTGTCATTTATCGTATTATAGTTTGTCTGAATTA
Source organism: Falcunculus frontatus (assembly GCA_013398115.1). Taxonomy (NCBI): domain Eukaryota; kingdom Metazoa; phylum Chordata; class Aves; order Passeriformes; genus Falcunculus; species Falcunculus frontatus. The sequence continues at coordinate 489,377 of VZRV01003326.1, forward strand.
TGAGTACAGCATCAGATCGGTAAGAATTGAAAATGAAGAAGAATATAAGTAACATGAACCAGTAGTTAATTTATGTTGAAGCTAATCAACTAAACTGTGATATTATTGCAACTGTTGACTTTATAGTCTATTTTGCTCTTAACATTTGAATTATCCCATCCCTTTTGGAAATATTGAGGTTTGCAGGCTAAAATTCTCTGTCCAAACAACCTGTCCCTTGCAGACAACAAAGTGAAACTTCACCATCACTTCAAGAGCACAGGTAACCTCGGAGTTAAAGGTGATCATGGTAACTGTAGTGAGGATATTGTCAGTCTCTCTCTCTTCTCAGTTGGTTCCACTTCTCAGGGCAACAGAAGTTTCAGCAGACTGATCTAACATATTCTTGTTGCAGAAGGGTTTTCACGCAGTAAGCATAACTTTTGGGGTAAGCAAGGAATGCCGTGTGTTAAATACTTCAGTACAAACTTTATAAAAGCATGGGTAAGGTAAACTCCGGCTGCTGAAAAGATGTCCAGATTTCCTCCAAGAAAAAGTGAGGGTATAGGAAGATAATTTTTTTCAACATTTTGCTTTTCCATCCCATGATGTACAGCAACTGAAACTTCCTATCAAGGACATCTAAATGCTGCATTTCAGTTACCCATATAATCCCCACAACTTCTTTTTTTTTTTTTTTTGAGAGTATATACTTCCAAGTGCAAACTGCTCCTGGGAAGAAGGCATGAACACCAGAAACCCAGTAGCACAATTGAAGGAAATCATATAAGGATTACAGTGTACAGCAATCTGAAAATTAGCCAGCAGGCCAAAGCTTTGAACAGCAAACAAACAAATGACCTAACCCACATGCAAAATAAAACAAACAAAAATACCCTCCAAGCTGCAGTCAGTGGTGGAACTAATGAAATATTAACTTGTATTTAGCCTCTTCTGAATCAACACCTGCAGCTATCCTTTCCTAAATGTCAGCTTCCCCCAAAAATATTTGCAATATACTCTCATAGTTGTCAGATCTCTCTCTTTATGCTCCTTTTTTTGCCTCACGTGCCTGTGTAAGAAGAAGCCAAATGTGAATTGCAATGACAGAGTGGACAGGGCATACGTACCAACCACTCAGCCTGTCAGGTGTCTGTATCTAGGAGGATATCTAGAGTTCTCTATTACCTGTCCAGACACAGATTTTCACAAAATTTGTAAGCACTATGGATCCTCATGCATTTTTCAGTCAAATTTGGTTGAAACTGACAAATTAATACTATAAATGTTTGTTCAGAAAAAATGGCAGATATAAAATGAGATGGAGCACAGCATAGAATCCTTAGAAAGAGTGAGAAAAGGGAACCTGTCCTGGGATGTTATTCAGAGGGGTGGTATATAGCAGACTCAGAAGCTAATTATTCTAATATTCATTACAGATTAAATGCTGTATCCTTTCTTGGATCTGACTTTGAAAGAGAGACTAATTGCACTGCACTCCAAAAATATGAATGGTAACAGACTGGGGAAACAAGCTCTATAGAATAAAAGTGGGTTGAGTGGATATGTTTAACTTGGATATAAAAGTACAGAAATGGGAGATTATGTAAAAAAAGCATTTGATGAAGTGATCAATTGCTCTCCATGCCAGGAAAGAAGAGATTGACTTTGTTAGCAGCAAAAAAGATCTGTGTGAAATCAGTTAAACAAGTTTTCCAAAGCGGTGTGTGATCAACTGCCATGGAGGCTTTTAGCAGCGATTTACACAAGCATAGTCACTTGTAGGGACTTTCAGCTTTATGTTTCTGTCACTGCATCATAAACCTTTTTGTTCAGGGAGGTTCCAGGGACATAGTAATGACCACTGCAGTTACAGCAGCGCAGCTTGGGATCCATTTGCATAATTTGCCAGACTTCTAAAAATGTTTTCCACTGATAAATCTGCGAAAAATCCCCTCAAGAAAATGTGAATCTTGATATAGGCTTCAGTTAATTTTGGCTCAAGATCTGAACTCATAAAGATAGTGTGCGTGTGTATTTTAAAATCTAACAGGGAGAAATGCTTCTTGTTCATGGTCTCAGTTTTATAAAACCAGTGAAAAAATTAAATTCAAAGGAAGCAAAAAGGAAACATTTCTAAAGTTTTTCCCTTCTGAGTATTCCAGTCTAAAGATTAAAGCAATGAAAATTAAGCTGTATGTATGTATGTAATAATTTCCCAATGAACATTAATACTGAGCTTTGTTTAGTGGTTATTCCCCTCTTCAACCTCTCCTCAAATACTTTTTGAAAAATCTAGTTAATGACTATGGAGGCACCTCTTCATTTAAGGAGAAGTGATTTTAGCCAGTCATTTTATATAGGGCAAATTGGTCTCAAACGGTTTGGTTTTGTTTTTTGTTTTGTTTTGTTCTGGTTTGTTTTTCACCTGGGACATAGTAAAATTTCAGTCCTGCAAATCTGATCCCATGTGGACAATTCTTAGTCCTTATTTCAAGTGAAACTTTTGCATGAGTAAAATCTCATGAGCAAATAGATTCAAAGTTCAGGACCTAGAACCACATTTTGAGTGTAAGAGTTGAAAGGCAGATTCTTTCTTGCTTGTTACACCACAAAGAGGATCGTACTATAAGATCCTATATAAGATATAAAAAACGGAGAAACTTGTGTGCAGCTGACATTATTTAAAAAATTTGGATTGCAATAAAATAATGTTAAATTAGCTTATAAATATGTATTTCATTCATGTTAATTCATCCATTCACTGTTATACATAAATGTGTATGAAATTTGGGGGTTGGGTTTTGGGAAAAAGAAAATACCCGCATTATGCCCCTTTTACATATACACTTCATATCTAATGAGCACATCTGTTTCTTGTCCTTAATATGTTAAGTGTGACAAAAGCTATGTTATGACTACAGTCCTGCAAACCAAGGTACTAATTGAGCAATCATTCCAAACTTTGAAACAGAAAATGAATAAATAGGAGATCTGTCATATTAGTCCTCAGCATAAATAGTATTTAACATGGCAATTGACAGGTGGATCAAAGAATCAATAAGACTGCATAATATCCCATAATTGTGTAGTGAAGTCTGCCCACACTATTCTTTTTAATCTGTTTATTCTCTTTTATCTGTTTAATTTTCCAGGAAAGAACCTCTCTAAATCCAGTGCTTTGAAAATCTAAGTAATGGTACATCAGGCACACTGTCTGGCAGCTCTCAAGCTGTTCTGATTGGTAAGGTAACGTAGCCATCCTTGTAAGGGGATTTCAGGGACTCAGAGCCCTTACCACATGCATTTCTCTAAGTATATATGAGTAGTCCAATGGGAGCAAACACAGTAACTCCCATGCAAATTTGTGGATGGATCTGAGGCCAAGAATTACATCTCTAAGAGAGGAAAGAGAGGAAATTCCACAATAATGACTGGAGCACTGTCAGAGGAAGAGTAGAGGTGCCAAGGCAGCAGCAGCTTCCTGAACCCCAGCCCTGAGCTGTGCCATTTAAAGTTACCATGTTTGGTTTCAAGTTCGTTACACACAGGGTCAAAGGATGAAGAACACCACCTCTAGGATGACAGTGAAAATTTGCACCATCATGGCAAGCCAAGATTATGTTTGTGACCCCAAAACCTGATTCATTACTTGCATGTTCAAAAGATCTCAAAATCAGCAAATGAAATGTATCCCTCTGCTAAAAATTTCGGTGCCAGAAACCATACAATTGACTCAAGGTAAAAAGCATTTCAAGTGAATCATGCATCTGGGCAAGCCCAGACAGGACACTGTTAAGTATCAGTTGGCCATCATAATGGTTATCTCTCTTTAGGAACTTCAGTGTCAACAGAACCCCTGGCAAATACAGACCAACCTCACATGCTGGGCCCAGACCTGTTCTCTTTCCCGTGGTAAAATTCCCACAGGTAGCAATGGAAATTTTACCTTTAAGATCTGTGCAGCTCTGCCATTTGTGTGAAGGTCAGAGCTGAGTCTTCTGTAGACAACAAATAGCTACACACATCTTGATATTTCTCTGCATTGTGTCCTAGCTAGGGAGACCCTAATGGACTGTCTGGGGAACAGGGGGTGAAAGAAAAGGAAAAAATGTGGTCTCCCTCCCCTGATGCAGTTTATGCACCAGCTTATCAATCCTTCCAAACCTATCAACCCTTCCTAACCACCCCTCTACACCCATGGCCAAGTCACTCAACAGAAGTTTTGCCCAATGCTCAACATTTGATTTCTGCCATTCCTGAATTTCAAGCGATTAATTCCTGAGCGGCATCAGGAAAAACACATTGATCAGCTATAAGAATTGGAGGTGACACTTCTGTCACCAACAGAGTGCTGATGACCTCTCTCATCTACAATAAGCCAAAAGCTCAGCTACAATAAGCTCAGACAGACCGTCTGAGCTGCAGCTCCTTCAGTTAAGCAACACCAATTCAGGCTTATGGGGATATATCAGATGACCCCCTTCCAGTCATTAGCTGGAACTCTCTCCAGTTCTCCAATGAGTCGAGATCTTCCACTAAATTCAGACCTAGTCTCCCTAAAAATGGAAATCAGCTGATGATAAGGTGGTTTCTGGAGCACTAGTAGGAAAACTTAAACAAAAAATAAGGTGTTGAAAACACCTCAAGTGAACTGAAGCTGAAGGGGAGGAATATTATCTGTTTACATGTTTTTCTGTAGTTCCCACTGCTGAATTTCTAATATCATATTCAATCCAGAAAGCTAAGTATCCTCCAACTGCAGGATTGTCATACTACTTCAACCAGAACTCAGAGATTTACCTTCTAGCTCTGTTAAATGGCCCACTTGGAGGCAGTTGTCCTCACTGAAGGCAAATATATCTGGTGGTGTAATGCTTTGCACATCTTCTATGAGTTATATAGTATGAGTTATAAAACTCACGCATAAACACTTTAGAGATCATCAGGTGAAATACAAAAGTAAAGTGTTGCTTACAAATAATCATTAAAAGTCTTGCAGCTTGAGACATCTCTCTGTTACTTCATTGGCACAACTATCCTGCATTTATTTTCAACAGAAAACATTGCTTTGTACTCCTCCTAAAAATTACCATAGATTTGTTTGGGTGCCAAACCCCTCCCATTTTCAATCGCACAGACAGTTGAAGAAGACAGATGTAGCAATGGAAAAATGCTTCTTTGCCTCTGTGAAATTATGTGAATGATGGGATTGTTTTCCATGAAGCTCTTTGCTACATTCATTGCAGAAACTGTGGTCCAAAATCAACAGAAAGAACCCAGACTCTCATCCAGTGTAATTAGTGAATAACATATATTTTAGTATTTATTAATATTTAATTTCAGTCATAAAATAAAAATAAAATGCATGTTGGCATTTTAAATTAACAAATAAGGAATAACTAGTAAAAAATATCTTCCATATCATGAAAATAGAGTTTTATAATGAAATAGCAATTGCACTGCAGGTGTGAACAGAGCCAAGCCCAGTCTCAGTTGTCACCAGGCTGTCAGAAGGACTCCCTCGCTACGATCAAACAATGATAATATTTCATCTTAGGCTTCTGGGATTAGCCAATATGCTGACTTCGGCATAGTTATTTCAATCAGGAAGTTGAAAAAATACAGATACATACAAAATTTCTTTTCCTGGTGTCTAACAGAAAAAGAAAAACAGTATTAAACCTCAGCCCACAGTGTGCTCAGAAGACTGTGCATTTGAGAAGACCCTGACAATTCCCTTCTTCCCGTGTTAGTGCAATCAGTTAAATCCGTGACACCACACAGCTTAGCCTTGCTGTAACTTTCCAAGCCACTACTATATGGTTAATGAACCCTTCCATGTAGTCTCTTGGCAGAAAGGATGCCAAACATAGCTACTGAGCCAAATCAAGTCTCCAGCTGTCTCTAGTTCACCATCTGGTAGCTGGCAGACATTAACATCCTCCAGAATAACAATTCCAACCCTACAACTGCCTTTTCCTCCACTGAACCTGGCAAAACATCACTAGGACTAACACTAGAAGTGTAGACATTCACAACAGGTTCAGGCAACTACATTTTATAGACAGGGATGAAAAGAAAAACAATCAGGAGGTATGATATAATTACAGGGTAATAAAACTATAAACATTGTTAATACATTAATTTAACATTTGGATTTCTCATCTAGGTGTACAAATCCACAGATGTCCAATTGTTGCCATTTTAGGTTGGAGAAAGCAATTTTTTTGAGTGATGCCTATCAATAGATGCGTATTTTTTTCAGCAGTGACAGAGAAGAAAAGGTATCAGAAATATTACCGAGGGAAGCTCATCTGAGTTACACAGCGAGCAAAAAAGATAAAAATAAAACCTCCCATTGTGTCATAAAGATTTAATTTATCTGGGTATGAAAACCACCCGACTGGAGGAAAATTGTTTATATAAAAAGTAAGAAGGGCAAAATGCTCTGCTACCATAAGGAATGTCCCTGACATCCAACTTTCTGAGTCCTTTCTGAACATCTGTGCTGAAATTCTGAAACCCTTGGAAAACATTGTTTCAGATGAGGCTCATGAAGGCACCATTGTCACAATCCTCCTGGCTAAAATCTTGGCACTCTCAAAGCGAATCTCCATGGACAGCAGAGGAAAGATCAACCTGGCCCTAATTTTGAAAGGAGAAAGGAAGTCAGTTAATGACAGTGTGAAGAGATGATGTTTGCAGGAAGGGACAGTGTGACACAAGAAGATCTGTAACACGTGGCCAAAAGGGTTGGGTGGGAGGGAACAGAGGTGAAGGGACAGAAAAGGGGGAGATGCTGAATTTGTGCTGGGAAAGGATTGTTGAGCACAAGAGGAAGACTGCAGGAGTCAAGGATAGCTATGTAATTTGGAGAGGTGTCAGCTAATCACTCACAAAATTCAGAGCAGGACCAAACTTTACAGCCAATAGAAAACTCACAGAGCTTTGCTAGTTGCTGGTTTGAATAAAGTGAGAAATGTAATCCTTTGAGAATACCAGACATTTTTATACCCAGAATAAGACTGTGAAACTTTTTTTTGATTTGTCTAGTTTAAGCCACTTCTTCAAAGAAGAAACTCTGACACTCCTTAGGAACAATTGTTCCTCATTTACTTTATTTTGTACTTGAAAAATGCAAGGGAAAAATGCTTTAAATGAAGAAAGAAAAGCATTAGTGTTTAAATGGCTGATCTTGTGTGTTGAAGAGAGAGCTTATGTATCTTTTTCTTGTTACAACAAATGCAAAGCTGCCATGAAGCACTCCACCCCTTATTTAAAGTGAGAGTTGCTGGGTATGAAAATCACCAGAGCAAAAGACACTTATGCCGCCTACAGAAGACTGAGATGTTCCAACTATGCTCTCTTTCACTTATCAACAGTAATAACTGTAATTAACTCATGGTTCTGCTGAAGTCTGAAAAGTCTGTTGCATTTAAAAAAAACCCAAACCAACACCAAAAATCCAAACCCCAACCAACCGACCTCCTTCAAAGTGATATTAAAAAAAATTATATACCTACACAGTACTGTCAGGAATTCTGTATAAGCTTGTCAGGCATAATCTTGAATGTCTGATGGGTAGGAGAGAAGCCTCTGAGCGACAGCAATAAGATAAAAACAAGTAAGGTATAAAGATAGCCATTAGAGCAATGGGGTTTAGAGATTTCCCTGTGAGGTTTAGGGATGCAATCCCATTCTGTCCCGTGGGATGGAATGAATGTATGCTGCTGTGTATTTCACTGTGTTCTCCAGTTTCTGGAGAAACTGCTTTTCTGCCTTTTTTTTTTTTTTTCCCCTGCATAATTGTGCATACAAGTTTAGTAGAAGCACTATATTTTTTAAATGATCAAACGACCGTTTGCAGATTATAATGAGCTTTGAAAGCTCATTATATAAGAATATAAGAATAAATAACCAGGGTGTCTGATCAGAGGAAACATTATTCAACCCTTCAATGCAGGCAACGATCTTCTAAAAAGCCATTTTACCCCAGATTTCCTTTGGCGAGAAAACAGTGCTTACTTTTCTAACAGCAACAAAATGTCAGCTTTGAGCAACACTTGAAAAGAATATGAATAACTGAAAAAAAGTGGAAAGGGCTGAAAAACTGAAGTTTCTTATGTGCTTGTTATAAAATTTTGTCTTGTCAGCACTTTCAAGTTACTATGCAAAGGATAACAGTGCCCTTTGCTAAAATGAATTGTCTGAACAAATATTGCAACAGTTACTTAAAAAGGATTGCTATATTTTTTTACCACACCACCTTAATAGAAAAAGGAAAATAATTTTTAAAAATGCTATAGAGAACTCAATTCAATAATATATTTTTTAAAAATTTTCTCTGTGTGTCTATAAAAAAATATATATATACACACACATATATAAAGATGTATACATATAAAAAAGTAAAACCCAGCCTTACCTACAGTGAAAAATCGTGCAGTCATGTAAGAATGAAGTGAGATGAAGCCTTTACTCATAAAGAGAATCAGATCACAAGAGGGAAGAAGGTTAAATCAGGAAGCTAGTTCCTACTTGAAAAACCGAAGCCGTGAGGAAGGCTCTAAGTTTGTCTATGAATCAGCCAAACATCTGATCTTTGGTAGTAATTAAGTGCTGGAAAATAAATGCATCTGGAATCTTTTCGTGGAATAGGAGGTAGGAATAAAATAGAAGCCACATAAAATAACAAAGCTCAGGAACTTTTGGTAGATAACTTCTGTATATGATTAAATAATTCCTTGGTAAAAATTAGAGACTATTGAACACAAAGGAAACAAAGTTAAAATTTTAGCAGCAGACAGTACTTTTTGATCTCCACAATTAAAGGAAAAAAAAATGAAGAATTACTGAAATAGTAGTATTACATTTTGTAAAATGAAAGTGATCCAATTTAAAATGTTTATGTGCTTTTTTAGCATAGACATAATGAGCAGCTGGAGTGCAGGCTTTTTGCAGGCTTTCTGCAATACACAGATAACACCGATGTTTCTTCACAAACTGGCAAGCAATATGGAATACAAACCAAAGCTGAGGCACTTCCAATCTTCACAAATGCAACAAAAAGGTAAGTCCAGGCAAATCCAGTTGCCTTGCTCTCCAAGTGCTCCATAAATAAAGTCTGATTGATGATGACTGTGACACTTCCATGCAAAAGAAGTAGAAAATAGACATTTACTTGCCCCTTTTCGTATGCAGTAATATGTATTTATGTATTATAGCTTTATCTTCTGTAGTGTATTTAAAATTTATTTAACTGACTTGAAATATGAAAAAGACTTAGAGATCTTTAGCTATTTTAACATGTTTCTGATACATATTACAGGAAGAGGTTAAAAATACTCACAGAAGGAAATAGTCTTTTTATTGCAATTTATTTAATTCCTCAAACTAAATAGAAGAACCAGAGCTGCACCATCCCTATGGTGTATTTTCCTATAAAATCAAAAGCCTGTAGAACTGGGCTGTTTTATTGGTCCACTCCAGCCTATGTATATTCAAATGTTACTCTCAAATTGGGAGGACATTTGTGTCCTTTACAAATATCAGATACCCAGCTGTGAAGTGGGTATTCTGTGACTTTGAAACATCCAATACTGTCTTAAGATACCAAAACCAACTGATAGTTGCAATCACCATATTATTATTTTTCCTTCAGTCAGTAAGTCTCTCTAAGAAGCATTACAAAACCACAAAGAAATATTACAAGGTACTGAATTGTAAACAGTACTTTGACAATTGTACAAAAAGAAAACATAAATCAATTCTGATCTGCTGAGAATGTGAATGATATATTCTGTGGTTTGCTCTTCCTGCTAATAGATTTTAAGGGAAAGAGCAGCTACATGTCCTTATCACAGAAACATGTAATTACAGCAGACGGCAGTCACACAGAAACATAGCACAAACTGTCATAGTTTCTGAAAAACACCACAACAGATGACTCTAAGAAGTAAGAATACAAAAAGTACTGTGCAGAGAGTAAAATGACACATGAGGAAAATCAGATTCTTCCAAGAGGAGGTCATGAACCTTCTCCCCAACAACATGGAAGAAGGAGAGGGTGCTACAGAACTTTGCAGAGGGAAAAATAATTTCAACAGGAACAGGCTGAAAGATAGTGGTAAGGTTTTATTGCTCAAGAAAAGTGTGGACATTTAACCCAAGAAAGCAGACTTGATGGAAACAGGCTGAAATCAGGTTTTTGGGGCACTTTTCCCTTGTGTAGCATAGCTGGAGACTGGTCCATGTTGAAAAGAAGCTGAGACTGGCTCAGTTGGCTAGAGCAGGGTGTTAGTAACACCAGGGTTGTGGGTTCAATCCCTGTAAGGCCCTGTGCTTAAAGATTGGGTTTGATGATCCTTGTAGGCCCCTTTCAGCTGAGGATATTCTGTGAATTTGTGGTACCAGGCACTAGTGCAGGATGGTAAGGCAATTGCGGATTTTTGCTTCTGAGGACATGGGACAGTCATGACTCCTTTCCTGGCCTCCTTATGGACAATAACACCTCCCAAATATGATCCCACCCTAAGGCGTAGTCCACTTTTCATTCATGAAAAAGTGATTTTCTTTCTCTTCTAATTTAGATCTTCCTTAAATCAAGCAGATGCTTGCTCTCCCCTACTTCAACCTACTGCTAAGCTCAAGGTCTATTGATGTCTCTGACACTCTGATCAGTAGCCTATTAGCTTGATTATAGGCCCAATAGAGTAATTTGTTAAGATGTGAAATAAAACCTTCCATTCACCATCTCCGACTACAGGACTTCAGTCTGAACATGCAGATGATGCCTGAAGTGGCTACCCAGAAACAGAGACTAGACAGGAATAAGGGAATAAAGGTGATATTTATTTGAAAGGCCTTCAAAGGTACACCCTGGGGAGCCCAGAGGATACTTCCAAAATGGACCCCCAGATGGACGACAAGTCACAAGTTCTTCACACTTTTATAGTTTTGGTCCATTTGCATATCAGCATAAATTCACCAGTTAAAACTTTAGCTAATGACGTAAGTTCTCTAAGCTCAGCCCCCCTTCTCCAAGATGTTGGTTTACACGTTTCTGGGCCCAGCACGGCCTAGGTGTCCTTGGAGAGGAAACTCAGAGACTTTGTTATGCCTATCTTAGCATGAGAGAACAGCAGCAGGCTGTAGGACACTTCAGAGTTTTATAGTAGGCAATACAGAATATAAAAGCTAAACCTCAAGGCATCACAGAGACCTGGACTCAACTGCATGCAAATCATATAATTTATTATTTAATATATTCACCTTCACACACAGAGGCCCCAGGTAGAGCCATCAGTCAGAGAAGGAAATCCCTAAGGGGTGTGAGTGGGGAATAATGATTCCCTGCTCCACATAACTGTAAGTAAGGCAGTCCATCAGAGCAGGGTTGCCAACCACAGACCTTTCAATTCGAACATACAGAGCAGAAGCGCTGGTTATTGGGGGATATCTTTCTGTGCTTCAGTCCCACAGCAGTACATAACTTGAGAAGACCCTCCCATGGTCCCTACTGCGTACTCTGAGCAGCCCACCCATTCCTCACGTAGCCCTCGTGCATCCTAGCGCGGTGCTTTACTGACTCCTCACCCGTCCCTCCTCGGTAATGAGGTTTGCTCTAACCACACCCAGTTTCAATTACAGGCAGACTGGTTTTATTCCTCATCAAAATGATTGTGTGTTGGTGGATTTTGAAAGGCCCTGGGCTCCTCTCTCTTTTGAACAAACTTCACTGCTGTACAGTGGTGTTCAGAGGTCCTCCTGGAAATGATGGCAAAGCCAGTGCACAGTGATGGGACACTTTACAGATGCCCTTTGCAGAAGGGCTGGACTTTATTTGTGCTTTATCAATAAATCCTTGCACATCTTCTCCCCCATCCCACTTTTAATATATTCCACGGGCTGTGATTCCATTCTACAATGTCTGCACAGACCCTGTGAGAATCAGCTGAGGTTTCCACAGGAGAATCAACTGGGTCTTCCGCATAATTCTACCGAAGAGAGTAAACCACATTTTTCTGATGGGTTTTTTTAGAGCTAACTTACCAGCTTGTACTAAATGTCTCCTAATTTACATACCATCATATCTATCCACTTATAGAGATGCAAAATATCATTGGTGGCAGGAAGTCTGCATGTGGATCATTATTTCATCTATCCATGAATTTTCTCTCTTATGCTCCCTACAGTCCTTAGCACCATGATGATTTCCCTTTCTCCCTTAAAAAGGTTTTATTGATGAGATGACAAAAATACTGTCATTCCAGTGGCAGAGAAGACCCAACATCTGTTCCATTTGGCCTCTTCTTTTAATTTTCCTTAAAATTGTCCAATCTTTGCAATTGTGTTACCTCTGCCCATTTTTTGTTTTTCTTGTTGTTTGGTTGGTTTGTTTTTGTTTTTTTTTCATAAGGGCCAGCCATGACCAAATGATGGCAGGGAAGCAAGTCAAAATATGCTTTATATTAATTTTTACTCACCTCATCTGATTAGCAGCCATTCTGGGAAGAAAATAAGGAGGAAATTTTGCACATGCTGGAATTTTCAGAAGCATATTTACTGTATGAAATGATTTTTGGAGATTTCTTACTTAGCTGAAGAGCAAGTTGCCTCTCTGATAACCTGTTGTTTAAAAAGAAATACATGTCAGATATACAGTGATATATACGGACACAAACCCACGGTTGGGATGGATTCCACTCCAAAAGGCACATGGTTCAATCCAAAGAACACCATGGCATGTATCCATCATTCCAGAGATACTTCCACATACCAGAAGCCACATCTCGTGTAAAGAGACAAGCCAGTGCACAAAGGTGGTAGTAGGTGTTCCACAGGGTGATAGCCTCAGGGATTCCTTATGTCACTAAGAGCACGTAGCCTATTCTTTCTGAGTTGTAAGTACCAAAATCAGCCCTCTGTAGCTCCCCAGCTGCGAAGGAGCAGCACAAATCCTGATCTGGATTTGGTGAATACCAATGGGCTGTCTCCTCAAGAGTGCTCAAGGCCACTCTCAGGGCCAGATCAGCTGTGTATGCAGACAACAAACGTGTCAGTTCAGCCCCAAACTCAGGCAAGAATCGCTTTCCTTGAGTCTGTCTGGTATGTGACAGATGGACTTGTGCTGTCTGAAGGCCATGAGGTGCACTTAGACATGCTGTCCACAGGCTGACTTCAAAACCACTATGTGCAGTGGAAGATCTGAAAAACATGCTTATTCCCAGGCCTTTTTCAATCACCTGAGAGTACCATAACAGCAAAAAGTCATCTTTGGCAGCTGAATATCTTTTGCAGTAAATATTTTGGATGTTCCTTGTTCTAAGACAGGACAGTCATACAATTTTATTCATAAAAGGCCTAGCAAGCCAGAAATGGACCTCTGGTGTCCCTTAAAACACTCTATCAACATCCATTAGCAGACAACATTCAGTAGATGGTGGGGCTTTCTGTAAGATTACTTCTGTTATCCTAGGCTTTTTCTTTCATATTTCAGGCTCTCGCATAACTTGTTCATTGTGTTACCAAAAATCAGCTCAAATAAAAAAAATCTCCTTAATACCAATGTAGCATTAAGAAGCAGGTGTTCTATATTTGGCCAGATGCATGGGGGGATAACTCCTCCCAAATCCATGTGTGCTGAGTACAGGAAAGTTCCTGTTTAAATGTGTTCAATATTCATTGATTGTCCCAGACTAAACATACATATTATAATCATTTCCCTGAAATCATTAACATATTTTCCCTCCCCTCTACACAAGTGTTCTTCTGTCCTTGGGGTCTCTCTGGTGGTCCCTGGTGGTCAGAGACCCCAATGTTCCAGGTGACCTGGCTGAGTTGGCAGGGCACTGGGGCTGGTGAACTTCCAGTTCTCCTTTACACACAATGGGTATTGTGCAGTTCCATAGGTCAGTAGTTTTGGAGAAGAAGGATTGTGTTAGCTCACCAGGTGTAGACAATTTATCATCTGGTAACAATTGCAAAATGAGATTGTTCTCTTCTTATGGCGTCCCAGTATGTTTTGGTAGTTAAATACTACCAAGAGACATGAGTGTTCTTGATGTGACTCGCTTTTCAATGGCAGACAGTTAACAAACTCCTTTCCTTTACACCACTGATATCCAGCAGACAGGACTGTTATTGGCTGTCAACATGTAATATATTAACTTCTCTAGTGCAGTTGTCGGTGTTCTTTGAAGACAGAAATTATATTAAAGGCAGAAACAACACCTTCTCAGCTGTGATTACTTGGAAAGATAAATAAGTTTGCCCAAGATGGGAAAGTGACCGTGAATACCAGTCTGAAATCTAAATCTGAAGAGCTGGATGACCTTCAAGATTTCTCCTTCTGTCCCAGGCCAACTACTCATTACTGACAAGTCACAGACCCAGTAACTACAAGATTTTCTGGTGACTCATATCCATGAAAATCCATGGCATGCAACATCTAATGAGTAAATCCTCAAATGAGCTTAGTCATAGTGCCACCAAGGGAGGCTGAGAGTCCTGCAGGAGGGTGTTTAAGAGGCATGAATTTTACATGCATATCAGCATGCGGACCTGGGAAAGTACATTATATTTAACTAAATTCCTTCCATGGGACACTGGAAAATCTATGACTTTTCTTGATTTTGTTAGATAGACCAGCAGTGAGAGGAAAAACAGTTTTGTGGGAAGCCATAAAACTGCTGGAGTCCAGGTAGGAAAACCAGCATCTTTAAGAAAGAGGGGGAGCCCCATAGAAATGGCCCAAGTATAACAGGTATTGGACTCATAAGGTGTTACAGAATGAGATGGTATCATGATATCTCCAGCATAGAGCTGTCACAATAAGGATGCAACAGCTTGATGCCTACTGACTACACAAAGGGGAATTTGGAGTTCCTGGTTATTGAGAGATGGCTTCAAAAACATACAACTTACGCATAATTGTGAGGCAGGTTGATCAAGGAAGCATCAACCTGGGAATTTCTCAAATTTCTCAAGAAAATGACAATTCATTGAAAAGAAATATTTGCCAAGAAAATTATGTCTCTTCATTTAATTTTCACCCAGCTTTCCAGAACATTCGGTTTAAAAGTTTGAAACTAAGATTATTTTACTTAATTTGGAGAAAAGTCTATATTGTAAGTAAAACTAAACTGAATTTCTTTAAACTTAGAAATCTTTTATGTGTAAGTTGTCAAACCTCGTAGAGAGCTCCAGTGCTATGAAAACATTTCTAAAGATATAAACCATTATTACTTTTCAACGTTTATTTGTAAAAACAATCCACATGTTTATTTTTGGGGAGAAATTAAGTGTTTCTTAGTTCATTTGCAAGCTGTACTCCTGATGCTCCGATTAGAAAATATTATGAGGTGAGGTCTATTAAAGGGCAAAGACACAAATACATCTTCTATATCATTGCAAGGTGAAGGTTAGAGATCTTCTAAAAGAGAAACCAGGCATAAGTCTTTAATTATATTACTACATGTCCACCCCAACTCAGAACCAACATGCTGTTTAGACACCTGCCCAGGAAAACAGAAAAAAAAATTAAATAAAAATCTGAATCAGATAAAGTAGAGCCTGAAATGGCCCAATGCAAGCAATTAGGGTTTGGTAAATAAATAAAAATATGGAGTACACTTTTTTTAAAGTAGATGGAGGGAGGAGGAAGGGAAAAACCTCAGCTGCAAGGAGTACTACCTGAGTCATCACGTAATTAAGGTCTGTGGGCTATTTTGGATCTGTTCCACGTGCTTTGCACCAGCTCCAGTGGTATTAAACATTTCAAAACCTACCTCAGCTACCCACCAAATGATTCCTTTGACATAAGGAAATTGTTAAGCATTCCCTCCCGAGCTTTTGTGTAAGGGGCAAGGCCAGTGAAAGAAAATGTGTTTTGAGACACTGAGCATCCAACTAGTCTCACTTCTGGGGTGGTCCCTTGGGGACACAGACAGTGGATGTTAAATTCACTATCTCATGGCTGCTTTAATTTACAGTGGCAGTTGTTATCAGGTAGCATCAAAATATGGCACACAAATATTATGAACCAGAGACTAACCATGGGAATAAAGCAAACTTCATGCCTGCAGGTAAGACTGTTCATGAATGCAAAACTAATAGGCTGATTCTTTTAAAACAAGTCTCTTCCTTAGATTGCGAGGTGATATACAAAAGGAGATGAGTTTTGACTGAATGCACTTAACTCTGAGTTAAGTAAGCCAACACTTGAGCGAGGAATGTGAAAGGAGGAGACAGAAAACAAAAAGGGTGATGTTGATTCAACAGAATCTTTTTTTGAAGTAAAGTGATGCTGTGCAAAGGGCCTTGTTTCTGTAAAAAGTCTGCAATAGCATAAATGAGTAATAAAAGGGAAGGAAACAAGGAGGGCAGTTCTGCCTTGCCACCTTGAGGACTTTCTTGCAAACCCAGATTTGCCTCCTATCAAGAACCTTGAGTGACGTGCCAGAAGCTGTACAATAACACACAGTATTGTGAAGGTACCACAAGAACCGTAAGTCCATAGGACATCTTAAAGAGATTCCCAGTAAGCCAGAATTCTTGCTGAAGTCCAAACTTTGCCCAGAGAAAGATGTTCCTTTGTCCTTCCCAACCCTAACAATGCAATATGCAAAAATTCCCAAAGCCCCATGATCCACTGTCAGCAAGTACCAAACTGTGCCTTTTAGAAGGAAACAAAGCAGCTTGCTCCTAGTATTGAACATTTTACCCAAATAATAACTGGGAAGAGTTATCTTGGGGGAAACAAAAAAAGAAAATAATTTCTGTAAGGAAGGCTGTATTTCAGTTTGCAGCTTTTTCTGGTAGTACAATATATAAGAGCCTGCAACTTAACAATCATGATGGATATTGGTCAATTTTGGCTATTTCTCACTAGATATCCTCATTAAGTAATAATTACTAATTTTAAAATACTAGTTGTCACAGAAACTATTTGACATATATCAGTAATTACTCTGAAACAATGTTTTTTCAACTGGTCAATTTACCCTGAATATCTGCACCAGTTACCTTAGACAAGGAAATATGAAAAACCTTAACATAATGGAGGGGTAAATATGTGTACAGGAGTATATATAATATTTTTATGTACATATTCACACATGCACAGACACATACTCAAAAATACTTCACTGAAGTCTACTGAGTTTTCCAGAGAACTTGGCACTACTGAAAGATTCGTATAAATGAACCTGAAAAATGGTTGTCAAATAAGGCAAACCGAGGCAAAGAACAACATATACAATATTAAATACTTTGAGCTGACTGAGTTGCTTGCTTGGACTTGCAGGAGAAACCTGAAAACTGAGATATAGTCAGTATGAAACAGCACTTAAGAGTTTTGTCTCCTTGTAATGCATATTTTATCATTTATGTTAATTATGACTTTAAATGATGGGTAATCTTCAAAGAGGTATGGAAAAATCTCTGAGAGAGAGGTTGAGTAAAAGGAATAGATTGGGTACAGTCACAAACCAAGGAGTGGGGTGAGGAAACAATCTTGGCTCTGTGGGACAAACACTCAACAGCATGAGGGGGCTAAACGTGGCAGTGAGTCAGAGACAAGGCAGATTTTCTCCTTGGGGAAAGGGAGGGGAACATCAAGGACTGGTGCAGGGAACAATCTGAAAATTAGAGTTAGTCTGACATGGAGAAGAAGAAAGATTTAGGAGATCTGTGGGTGGCAGAGCAGAGAAGCAATGCCATTGTCAAAATGACTGAAAATTCAGATTTTGTAATCTGCAAGTCTAAGTCATCCCCTAGAGGTTTGTGTCCTTCACTGTTGGCTGTAGGCAGTGTATTAGATAACGCCTTCTTCAAGGTTTCAGGTAGGAGGCCAAAGACAACTCGAAAAAAAGGAGTTTCCAGAAAATCAACATGTAACTCAGAGAAAAAGTACAAATTTTCCTGGTCTTCACTGGTACAATGTGTCCTCAGGCTTGACCACTACTGCCTTGAAAGAAAGGAAGAGAAAAATGCCATTGCAAGTCATTACACAAAGTCCTGATGTTTTATAACCTTATACTCTCCGTAAGTGGTACAACCACTGTCCTTGCTGTTTCCAACAAACAGACGAGAACAAACTGAACAGGTAGTAATGACCTTAATCAAAAGGAAAAGCCACTGGCTGTTTACATCCATCTATATCTTGGTTGAAGAGCAGAACAATACTGGACCTTATTAAAGGACAGATTGCAACTGGCTGTAAGTCAAAAGACAAGAGGCTACAAAGCAAACTCTTTATCTGAACGTGTATCCGTCTTCTGAAGATATTGCGGTGTGTGATGACTGCAGCATGGCCCTGCTGCATGAGCTGGTGAAGTTGCACTCAAAGAGAAGGACAAGGAAAGGAACTGGACCCCCTTCATCTCCTTTGCTGTTAGAAAAACTGCTTTTAGCCTGAATCTGTGGGAGTTCCTGTTAGGTATCACCTCCTGTTTCTCCTGCTGAATGCATGAATACTAAGGCAGATGGATGTGAACCAGAAACAGCAGACAAATTCCCTTCTCACAATTTGGAATGACAACGTGAGATAACTCCATCTCACTTTATGGAACCTGATTCAGAGCTGAATTTTATTGAACACTTAAGTTTGACTGTTCCTCATCTGTTAAAATGAGGTACACGATGGCTTTCAATTTAATAGACAATTGTATCCAAGCCCTATTAGTCGGCCATTTGATGAATAAGAGCATCAAATAGGTCAGTTGATGATTAGTTCTTCCTGACTTTCAAAGCTCTTGTCGTTTTCCATCAATATCAGAAAACCTTCTCATCCTTCTGTCTCCAGGAAATTTGGGATTCAGAGTGAGATAAATAAACCATCACTGCTGACACATCTTACCTAGTATAATGAAGAACCCACTCCTGCAAGTTCCTTAGCAAAGGAGGCTTGAGGCAGTTCTATGTGAAGCTGAAAGCATCCATAGTTCTTTCCCATGAAGAACGCTGGACAACCATCATGTCCCTGCTTTTAACAGGCATCCACCCCTCTGTTGATTCCTGAGGGTTCTAAAATTAATTACTGGTGTTCTGGAGAAGTTAGGGCAACTCTGAAATTGAACCCTTTGAAGAGTTACATTCCAAGGAGCAGCAAATAGTGTAGTCGTGCCAGAGTCTAGATTATCGTATGAATACAATGCATTTAGAAGTAATCCCTTTCTGTTAAACACAACTCCGCAAAAAAAGGAAGATTCTCTGCTTAGGTTCTTGTAGGGCAGGCACAGGAAAAAAAAAAGAAATTGCACACTAACAGCTTTTAAAGATCCTTCATACCCTGTATATCTCACAGAAATGTATTAATCCTCTTATGACTAAAATAAAATGGCTAGAGAGGACTAGGAAACTGAAGTCGAATGCACAGATCCATAGTTTCCCTTCAGCAGATTAGGTAGCATTTGGAAATAGGGATCTCCATTATGATAAGGAATGCTACTAGTAACTTTACTTGGCAAGAACATGTGCCAGAATAGTATTGAAAATTTTTGTCTGGTCACAAAAACTGGCTTTGTACAACAACAACAGCAACAACAGCAACAACAACAACAACCAACCAAAAAAAATCCCCCCAACCCCCCCCCAAAAAACCAACAACAACAAAAAAAATTTGACAAAACAAATGAATTTACAAACTCTTTAAGTTGTGCATTGATTTATGAGCTATTGTTCTTCTTGGGAAAAAAGAAATCAAGAAAAGCAAATATTAAACTCCAGAGCTGAAATACTAACTATAAGTAAAATACAAGCCTGAGCAGGGCACGGCATTTCATTTATGCAATATTTACACTTGCACCTACTCCTCCAATGAGTGGGGTAACATAAGCAGGCCTGCTCTGCACAAGGATAAACTTCAAAGAAAATGTTGAATTCTGTAGTCCATATGAATGTTGTTACCTCAAGGTCCAACTCTCTCCCTGCTTTTGCATTTTACACAATAACAGTTTACCATTTAAGTCAGCAAGAAGAAATAACATCACGGCAAGACGGCGCCCATTCTGCACGCAGGTTGCTGGTATTAAAAAAAAAAAAGTTGTTCCTGTAATTTAGTAAAGTACACAAATATTCTGGAAACCAAATGAGCAAATCCTCAATAAGAGATAATAGTCTGCATAACATAAGCAGTTTGCTCTAGGTGCTGCAATGACTAGTTTCTATTATTTAAGTCTTAGCGTAGCCTGGGATGGACACTGACTGCTCTCAAGCAATGGATACCTGCTTTTAATTAAAGAGAACAATCACAAGATAACTTAATTGTCATCAAGTTATTAATGCTATTAGGCGTGGATACACAGCACTACACAACAAAGTGACAAGTAAACCCCAAGCCTACATGCATTTCTTTTTGGAAAGAGTACTGCATAACACACAGTTTAAAGTGTGTAAGTTTAAACATAAAGAAGATATTATTAATGTTGTTTTACAATGTTAGTTTCAGTGAAATTCATCATATCCTTCAAGTGAAGGGTAGACATCAATCTGTGTTTTCTCGATGATGAAAAAGTAATTTCTCACTCCAGAAAATAATTCTTAGATAACAGTTCCCCTGTGTTGGTGAGGGACTTGGCATCAGGTGAGGTCATGATTTCTTACATGGCCTCAAAACTTAGAACACAAATATAAAAGCCTATACTGGTTTTCTCCTTGAAAGTATATTTGTATCTCATGTGAATTCTCTTCACAATTTCCATCAACCTCCGCTTTTTATACATATTTCACATACATTTCAGGAGTAATTTCTCCCTTTTAATTTGTCAAAAATTGTTTTTTGTTACAGTCTTTTTTTTTTTCTTTGAGGCATAAAATAAAAAAGAATGGATCAACATTTTCTTTTTCTGTGACCCTTGAACTAGGATAATCAGTTGAGACTTTATATAAAACTGACAGAAAATAAACACAAATTTTACAATGCTTAGGACAAGTGAAAATATGTTTTGTGATTTAAAGCAAAATCCAATTTAAAAGCAAATAGTCTCTCAGAGCATTTACAATACAAATATTGCCACAAATGCATAAAAATCAATGAAGTCAATAATCTAGAAATTAAATAAAAATTCAGACTGGATGTCTAGGTACTGAAACGTTCAAGCTGAAAGAAACATAAAGTAGAGAATTAACCAAAAGCAGCGTAATTATTTTTAATAATTAGAAAGAAACATTTCTAACAAAATGGAGGGATCCAAACCCCAGAACAGAAAGGCTCATAAAAGAGGATAAATAAAAAAAGAAAGAGAGGAATCAGTCAGATATGTCTGAGGCTGCTGCAGCATACTTCTATATTCAGAGATCACAGAGTGGTTTGGGTTGGAAGGGCCCTCCAAGATCATCCAGTTCCAGCTCCCCTGCTGTGGGCAGAGACACCTTCCACTAGACCAGTGTGCTCAAATCCCCATCCAGACTGGCCTTGAACCCTTCGAAAGGTAGAGCTTTCTGCAAAGGACAAATAATTTGTTTAACTTGGCATTTTTAGGTACCAGAATATGGCTAAAGGCCAAGTCCGAGTAACAACAAAAGTAGTTATTTTATGGGAAAATTGGACAGTTATGGGAAAATCAGTAAGTCTCCTAAAAAAATGAAGTTTATTTTGACAAAATGAAAAAAAGAAAGAAGAAAAAAGGGAGTTGGGCTATTTAATCTCTGGGTTGAAATTTTTAACAGAAACAAAATAAACAGAAAGTTATAATGATAACTTCATTTTTGAAAAGATTTCCCCTGAGAAATACCTATACAGAGAATACCTATGAAAAAGAGAATTCTATACTCAAAATACCAATCTTTTACTTCTGTGTTAATTGGAAAAGAGAGCACATGTAAGGAGTAAGACAAAACATAAACTGTCATCTAGAAAAGAGTGTACCACCTACTCCAAAAATTTCATGCCTGAAGTGTGGCTCATTTAACATAATCGTAGCAAAACTATTTTTCACACATGGCATTATCAACATCAGTAGACCAAGAGCTGAAAGAACCAAAAATTATCTAAAATTAGGCCCTAATCGAGCAATACACTTAAATGTGTACATAACCCTAGGGGCAATAGCAGTCCAATTCACCACAGCACCAATATGCAGCTACATGCCAGAGGACTTTGCTGGATACATTTCAGTCACACACTGGAAAAATCTCACCCACAAAAAAAATTACTATGACATTTATTTCTTCATACAATCTTCCTATCCAAGGGTGATTTGTCAAGAAAAAAAAAATTACAGATGGAAACCATATCAACCCCTTTTTAGAAAGTCAGTAGGGAACCTTTCTAAACTCCAAAGCATTGTGGGGCAGGACAAAATACTACTTCCTTTCTGCTTTTTTCCAAACAAGCGGTAAACTTGCCTCTTGTTCTGAAAACACTGCTCAGTTTTGGGACGGTCAGCCCTTAGTGAGGTCCTGCCGCTGCACTGTCAAGGTTGCTGGCAGCAGCACCTGCTTCAGAGACAGATCCGCTCGGAAGCCCTGCAGCCACAGATTGCTACTGCAATCCCAGTTACTGCATAATATGGCTCTTCATTTGTCCAGAAGGGTCTGAGAAGAGTTAATTTGATGTCAGCTAGGGCAGGATTTGCTACCGGATATTTCTATAGTTACTGCCCCAGCGGGTCACATGTCAGCCGGTGATGCTGCATGGACACCCTTCTAGTCCAGTGGAAGCACCCAGGCCTTTCCCATCCTCCTCTTCCCACCATGTTTTGACAGCGGTGAGACTTTGTTTCCAAAAAAAAAAAAAAAATCGCTAAGTGAAGCGTGTTATTTAGCTTCTTAACGAAAAAGTATAAGGAAAATATAAATGTACACCATGTGGATAAAAAGGTGTTTAAGCACACACACACAGATATTATTAATCCTGACACTAGCATAATGCATAAACTTAAGAAAAATATTTACAATTTAAATATGAGTTTAATTTATGCTATTTTTTCTTTTGTATGTCATCTTTTGACAGCAAAATTGTATCAGTCACAAAGTTCTCACCATTTAAATGTCAACACGTATTTTGTTTGCATTTGCTAACAATGAACAGCAGTTCTAAAATATTTCACCTGTAAGAAAATTTGTATTAATATTGTAGTTTTAATTAAAACCTACATGACTATTTCACAGACATTCCTCTTCTCTGTCTTTCCCAACAGAGCACCTCAGTTCTGCTAAATGTAGTCAGAAGAGAAATTTTGGTTACAAGAACGATTCCGAAGATACCCATTAAATAAATAGTTTAAAAGCCAAAGTACAATTCAAATGAAGACAACCAATAAGAAAAAGTGACCACTTTCTTAAACTTCGGCACTGTACATCTCTTTGGTGGAGTATCTCTCATAGGCTTGAGCTTCAGTAAATGATTTGTATTGCATATAAACTAAAACAAGCCCTAAGGACACAGAACGACTATAAGCATAATGAAGTCTAACTTTAATTCTTTACTGTCTGTATCTTGCAAACTTTAATCTACCAATGCAGTTCTGCAAGGGTTTTTTACCTCTTTGCACATACAGATATTTCACAGAGGCCAGTGAAATTTCTGCAAGGAGGGAGACTCAATATAATCGCACTTCAGAACTCACTTACAAGTTAGGATTTACAAAACTGCATACACTATATATATGCACTATCCTGTATACATACTGCATTGAGCTTCTGCTGTTCTTTTCACTATTCTTTTGTAACTAATGAAAAAAATCTCCAAACTTTGCATATTAAGGATATGTAGAAATTCTGTTTTGTAGAGAAGAAGAAACAAAAGGGGAAGTAGACATAACAGGTATCTTGATGTCCTCTATCATGATGGCTCAGTGCCAGTATCTAACAGTCATACACTAGGACAAAAAGAAGTTAATTACTGCGCGTGAACCTAGTTCTTTTTATGACTCATACGTTCTCAATGAGGATTTCCTTATGCCAACCGTTAAAACAGTACAGTCATTGCACTTTTGACAATTAATGCAAATTCCAGAGCTCTGCTGCCGTCAGAAATGACAACACCCATCCAATGTTAAAACTTGAGTATTTTTTTCCAGTTGCCAAAAGAGACAGTTATATTGCATTTGCTCCTTGATCCTGCAGTCTCTATTCATAAGAGTATTTTGTCTGATTAATGACTTTGACACAGATGCCCTTGAGTTAAAACTGTTGCAATGTACAGGCTTTCTTCAGGATGACAGAGAGCAGGGAATCTTAAGCATGTCCTCCAGAAATTTAACAAGAGCTTGCAAAGGTACTTTACAAATCTTCACCATTCCAAGTTACAGAGCAGACACATTTTGCTGCCTACTCCCTAGCATGATGTCCCATTCCTTATCTGGCCCTCCCTGAATACAATTTTGAAAACTCTGCTTTAGGCTTAGTTCCATAATACAAGGAAGACATTCTGAATGTTGCTAACTCTTTGTACAAAAATTGTACAGTGAATCAAACCAAAAAATCAAGAGCAGAAAGGAAAAATTGTGCTGTCACTGTATCTGGTGGCAACCCCCCAAATTCCCTCCCTTCCATAAACAAGCCCAGGAACAACAGAACCTACAGAGAACCCATACGTCCTGTAAAGGTTGAACTCTTTCTAAAGAGAAAAAGGTCTGCAGTTTTACAGAAGAGAGAACTCCTGATTTCATTTTGCCAGGGCAGTATCTGCTATGGGTCTCTCAGAAGAGCTATCACCCAGGCATCATTTGTCAGAGACTCTCTGCCACTCCTGATAGAGAAGATATGGCATCCGTTAATAAGTTTGTCTGCTTTCTCTCTGTGACGCTACCGTTCTGCTACCTTTTTTTTTTTTCTCCTTTCATGCCATTTGCAGTGAAAATATTTAATGGAAAAGAATTTGAAGACATGGAGAAAGAATCATGAAAGTAACTGGAAATCATTTGTTACTCACAACAATTTTTTTAATCCAGGATAGTGAGCTTGCATATCTTTTCACATCCCATTACTTTATTCCTGTCCTGAAGTTATTATTATGTTCTTCAAAGACTGTAACTTACATAATTTTCATGAGGCATTTTGTCTAGCACTGATGAATGACCACAAGGAAGGGAGCACAGACAATGAATTTATGAGATCCCGTGTCTGTAAGATTTTATGCTATTATCGTACGATTGTAAGATTTTTAAGATTTCTTACTACTTTTGACTGTCTAGAGAGTCTAGAGAGCAATCTACAAAGCATCTACAGATGTGATTTGTAATTTTGTTATTTTGTTATTTTATATATCAACTAACTATATGTGAAGACTACACAATCCTCAAAATAATATACAAATAATTGAAGTATTTTCAGGAGAAGGTCAGACACTGTAACTCTCCCAGAAATTAAAGTGACTAAAAAATTCATACACAACAAGCATTGAAAGAGAGGAAGAAGAAAACAAACAAACAAAAATAGTAATGGAGATCTCTTATGGCTTAGAAAACACACTTCACCACCAAGAAATACCCCTGTGATGCAGGGCAAGTCAGTCACCAAGAACACATTACCGACTGAGCTGCCAAGGTTGCTGTTCTATGTTTTAGAAGGCTATTCACAACCCAGTTCATTTCACTCACTGGCACAGAGCACACTCCCCACAGTTTACTGAGGGTAGTAGTCTGATCAAAAGCTTTTAACTAGATTTTCCACCCAGAAACCACTCTGTGAAATCTCACTCTAATGTGCAGTGTTAATGCAGCCTTTTAAGAATGTTGCTGGACAAAAATTTATGAACACTCTCTTTTATTTTAATCTAAAATATCCCAAATAGGGTTCATGAAGGTGGATGAAGACCTCTTGATCCTTCATTATGCAAAAAATCCCCATCCTTCTCATTTTCTAAGCAGAAAGAATGGATGCAAAGGGAGACTAAAAGCATAGCACAATTTTTTCAGTGCAGAGCACTGAGAAAGTTGTAAGGAAATTGTACATTGGAATCAGGGCAAAGGGCTGAGCATGTCTGACTTCCTTGAAAAGCTACATTTGAATCAGTGGGCCGAGAAACCCGAACAGGACAGAGGCCTCAGAAATACTACATTCCTACTGTTCCCATAACAGGTATTCAAGGACAGAAAAATAAAAAAACCACTTATGTCTTTTAGGGCTAGAGCTCAGTCCTTAAAAACTCACTGTTGAAGTACAAACTCAGAGGAAAACAGGATTCCTGATTTCTGCTGTTCAAACAACTCTCTGATTTTTCTGTAGCCAGTGTATAATTTGGAAGTGAATTCCCAAAAATCTTCATGCTTTGAAAGGACATGAACTACAGCCAAATTTGTCAGATTCAGTTCTTACCACATCATGAGTAGTCATGGTAATGTCAAGCTCTGAGGATCATTTAGAGTTGAGCGCTCATCTTGCTGAGGATGTATTTTATCTCTGCTGGTCCTGATTACCCAGATCTCACACGCCCTTTTAAAAGTAACCTTTCAGGACCATGATTTTGCTAGGACTGGAATACTGCTGGAGAAACAACATTGTCCCAAACTGTCTATTTATTGTTGAGGGTAAAGGGAATGCAATTCAAATGTAAAATGGGGGCTATCATAACTGTAATAATAAATAAAAGTAAATAAAGTCCTTTCGAAGTGAGGAAAAAATATCTGTAGAATGAAAGAAAGCATAAATACCCCAGTAAAATATGCAAGCTGGCTGAAAAGTACTAATGCTTTGTCAAAAGTTAAAATGCAATTGGCTCACTAATACACAGTCACTGGAGACAGACAGTCTGTTCCAGAGGGCAGTTCAGATACCTTATGAAGAGTGTCTTACAGGGAGTCACATCTACCTACAAATATTCTTCAAACAGCCATCCTTGAATGAAAACCAGTCTTCAGTTGTGTAATGCACTATCTTGAGAGCAGAAACAAAGATGTTCACAAAGACATCAAAACCAAAAGACAAGCAGTTCTTCCACAGGAGGAGACAGACCCCAGCTGCATGTTGTACAGGTAACACAACTCTATTTCCATCCTAGTTGCTGAGATACCTCATCCCTCATTTCCTAATTTCAATCCTACACTAACCCTAAGTGTCTTTAATCCAGGCAGGGCTCTATTTTAAGCCTTATCTTTAACTGTTCCTTTCAGACCTAGCAGTGGCGCAACTGGCACACATTTGTGAGGCAACACCTTTGCTGAGGGCGATGCCTCCTGAGCACAGCTCACCTGCACCCACACCGGGACTTCTGACTAAGGGATGATTAATACCTGTAAAAAGAGATAGGCTTCCACTTGAACGTAACAGGGGTTTAAAGCAGACACTTAGGGGCAGTGACAATAGTAGGGTAACCACCTGTTTTAGTGCACGTTAACTAGCTTATTGCACAACCCTAAATCAGGGGAGATAACATTTTGCCCAGGAACTCAATGAGATGTAATGATGTGGGAAATTACTGTTGATTCATTACTTTGAATGGAGAAGACAAATGTTCAGTATGCAAAGTGAGTCCAAGCCTTTCAGGCCTCGCATTACTTCCTTTGGCAGCATTCATATTCCTCTTGTACACTTTGATATGGAGTAGCTCTGATTCAGACTGACTCCAACTCAGCTTTCCCAGAAAATTCAGTGTGTTTCTACTTGTCGTGTGTCTCAGTTGGTTGCCAGGCCTCTCTTTCCAGATACAATTTGATCCCAAGTAAGAAAAAGTGTCAAGATTGTCAGTAACAGAGCCACGCAGATTATCTCACAGCAGAAAGGACAAGTAATTTGGGTGACTGACCCATTATATGGTCACTGTTTTGGTTT
Source organism: Falcunculus frontatus (assembly GCA_013398115.1). NCBI lineage: Eukaryota > Metazoa > Chordata > Aves > Passeriformes > Falcunculus > Falcunculus frontatus. Next base: position 517,073 of record VZRV01003326.1, read on the forward strand.
TGGCTCTGAGGACACCAGTGGGCCAGAAACGTCAGACTTACCGAGGATGCAAAGTCAAATTTCTCAGTCAGTTCTCCATTAATGGATATACCACTTAGAACTCTGATTTTTTTCAGAAGAATATCTGGTATCTCAGGTTTTGATTGACAACTTTCCCATCTGCTCTGAAAAAGTTAAAATGCCATAATTTCACCATGAATTGCTAAACTTGAAAATATTTACTTCTGAGGTGACTAGGCCTTTTCCATATGGCAACAAGGACAAATCCATCCTTCTACCTCTGATCGCAAGATCATATGTATAGCTGTCTTTGTAAAGGTGTAAATAATAAAGGTATAAGTAACAAGGAAGCAGAAATATTTCCAGTGAGAAGTATCACTGTGTCTCTTACCTGAAATGACAGTTTTATATTTTTGTATACAGCTATATTTAATAATATATTTAAATTAATTTGTAAAACCAGTTCAGAAGAATGAATAATTCAGCTTTTTCCCATTTTTAGATGGGAAAAGCTGTAGAGAGGGCTGTCAGGACAGCTTAAAAGGTAAGGTTTTGAACAAAAAAACCCTAAAATGTTCAAAATGAAAGGGTTTGAAGTGAAGCCTTGTTCTGTTCTTGTATCATATTTCCCTGTTTCCCTCCTCCTTCATCCTAGACTGAGGTTCAACAGCCTCATTTTGGTCATATCATTCAAATCCCTTCCTTTCTTCATCTCTGGTCTGACCGTGGTGCCCCCAAATACACCAGCACATTATCTGCAGGGAACACTGGGTTCAAGGCCACGCTCAATAACCAGTTATTTTTAGACAGAAGCTTAAATCTACCTCTCTCTGAAAAGATTCTTGGTGGCACAAACAAATTGAATATTGTACTATAGTAGCCACTGCCAGCACTCTTCTCCCAGGCAAAGGCCAAAAGGGTAGCAAATTCAACTTGAAGAAAATTTGTTCCTGCTGTGTTGGTTTTGGGAATACAGACCAGCTGCTGGGGGCAGCTAGTTCATATTACTCTGAATTTGGAATATGGAAAATAGCATGCAGTCAGTGAAGCAAAATAGCAAATCTCCGAGTCTTTCAAAGGAGAAAAGGCTTTTCTTAAGCAGAAAATGCTCTTCAGCTTTAAGGAGAATAGGTCTACTTCACTGACATAGCACAACACACAAAAAATTACTTCTTAAGAGAAACTTATTATTAAAAAATGGCTTCTTCGCCCTGCCCAGCTATTATTTTCCGGATATTACCTTTAAAAATTACAGCTTCTGCTATTTTTTTTTTTTCCAAAAATATTCCATTTATAGCTTGCAAAATTAGAAACTTTAGAAAGGAGATACAAGTATAGGAAATTACATGAAACCTTCACAGGATGCAAAAGAGTTGCTGTAACCACTGTAGCGAAAGTGTGAAGTATTCAAAGACCGTGGAAGGGGGCTTATTATACTAACTGTGATAAATTATTCATCTTGTAAGCTGAAGATTCTCTCTGAGAAAAATGTGTACCATGTTTCATGTAAGAAACGGTGGTTTTGCAAAGAGATACATTTGTCTTTGGGGTTTCTCCTACCACATGAAAAATGATGTAGTCACATGTGGCAAAGTGTTGATGTAGTATAATGTAATTCTGCTGGTTGAAATTATTTCAAAAAATTTCGAAACTTTAATTTTGTATGAAAGGCTGCAGTCAAGATCAAGTATGGTCAATCAACACAATTCTAATTTTATGTTACATCAAGTATCACTAATGATTCATAAAGCTGATGTGCTCACTATATTGAATAGCAGTTTTTCAGAAATGTAGCTACAAGCTCAAGGTTATTTGAACGACAACGTGATTACGTCCAAAGACCTTGGATCAGGAAGAAAGGCTCAGGAGTATTTCCAAAGTTGTTTGCCTTGTTATTGTTTGATTGTGCCTCAACTGGACCCAGCAGCACACTGACATGTAAACGTCTCTGCTATCTGAGACAGTAGGTTCAGAATTTGTAATTCTTAAGACTGCATTTAGGTGTAGGTGTAAAAAAACACAGCAGTGAGGTGTACCTGGCAAACCCAGGATATGAGTCAATATTTTCTTCCTACGTAGTAATTACATGAAAAGAGAGGAAAAAAGGAAAGGGTAACAGAAAAAAGCAGAAATGTATTCCTGGGTTTTCCCCTGGTCTGTAAACATTCCTACTAATCTCCCTCATCAATTAATTAGAAGAATCAAAGAAAGGATTAGTGAGAAGGATCATAGTACATCAATCACCAGTGAGAGGACTATTGGTTGACTAATAATTACGTGTCTCTGAAGGCCATGGTTCAAAAGTTCTCGCTTGTGGATGGATAGATTCATTCTGCTCAATTTCAAACCTACCTGAACAATTCTATCCACAGTTTGTATTTGTCTGGTCTGCCAAAATGCAAGCATGAAAGGGAAACAAAGCTGAAGAATAAGTATATTGCAGGTTTTCCGAATTACCAGCATTAATAATGCCATCAGATTGAAAGACACTCCAACAGTCACTAAAAGGTAAGGGCAACATTTCAGTGACTTTTTTTTTTTAATGGAGCACTGAAGGGCATTCTGTGCTATTCTAAAATATTAATATTGTTATCATATGTATTTGCATGTGGGCATTACTGTTGTCTTTATGTGAGCACGTCTGGTAACGGAATTATTCAGGGCAGTGCTAGTAAACATTCTGAGATTATAACCATTTTTGGAAGAACTGGCTTTCACTTGAGCAGAATTTTATATACAGCATAGTATCTCTTTAAAATCTTCTATGACATGGGAAAACATACCTTTGAATTAATTTCTAACTATCCATTCATTTATCTACCCTTCCAAGATTTTTGTGGTAGTTTTTTCTAAAACACAGTACTAAGACCAGTCTGCTCTCACTTTATCCTCATTTAACGTCCAAGATTAGTGGCCAGTGGGTCCTTATAAACTTTGAACACGTCTACTAAACAGCAGAGACTTGAAAAAATAACAAGGTTCATGTGAAAATTGATATTCCTTGAGGAGATAGAAAACACCCTTAGTTATGAATATTTTTTTAAAGGACGATAACAGCTTCCTAGCCTTCCTCATCCCTGCCAACTGTAAGATATAAGATCTATCCCCTTTACTTCTTAAATCACGCTTACATTCATATGCCAGGATGCTATTCAGAAAACATCAGATTTGTAAGTAATTTCAGAGTGATTAAGTATTCACACATTTCACCCCCTCCCTTTAGTTTAAAATGCACACTAGAAATATTTCCTTTTTAGGTAGGATATTGTGATCTAGTCTTTTGTGATCTAGTCTAATTGCAGTTACTTTACAATCTTACTTCTAACACAAGGCTCCCCAGAGTTAGATAACTTTCTTCTGACATATTCCATGGTTTGGAGATAATGTGATTATCATTAAAAATGATGATAGGTGATGTTTACTGCTGTTTTCCCCTTCTGATAAATCCCACTGAATTCAATATAATATATATTGAATATATAAGAATATATATACATATCAAATATAAATGTCTCAGTTGTGCAAATAAATACCTGTGTGTGTTTTGATGAGTGCTTCATACTTATTCAGCTTGAGCTCCATTTGCCTTCATGTCATGGATGGTGACTTTGTATATGTACCAGCAGGGTCTTTTACCATTTTACTGCTGCTTTGGAAATAACTCTGGCACTTATGTTTGAAATAACACCAGTCTGTACATTTAAACTCACTAAGGATTCCTGGAATCCTTTTTCTAAGAAGAATTAAATCGCTACATTAAACATGAACATTTACAGTTCCATATCAGCTGTAGTAATCACATGTATAAAGCTAATACCTGCAGAAGTTCCTCCACGGATAAAGTCTCCTTAATAAAAGAGGGAAAACCCCCTTGGTTTTAAATGAAACTCCAAATAAACAAACACCAACAGTTCAGGAAAAACTGACTGCAACACTTAAAGAATGAAAAATTTGCCCAGAAAGAAGCCAATCTTTTTTCTACATTGAGCAAAACATGCAGTCCAAAAAAATTCAATCTGGCAGTTGATTCCCTTTCTGGGGGAAAAAATAATATGAAAAGAAAAACTGCACAACTGTTAACGTGCTGCATTTTTGTAAATTTTTACCTCCAGGTTTGGAACAAACTTTTCAGTACTCACAATGGAAAACAATGTTGCAATATGCAACATATTCTGAGAAGCATAACTTCACACCAGTGTTTAGAAAAGCAAAAAACACTCTAAATATATGAAAGAATTTTTTTCTACAAAAATAACACAAGAGAATGCAAACATTTTAAAAAGTTGTACAGCTGTTTTTAAACTTCAGTAAGTAAAATAGCAAAAGTTTTTTCTGTGCTAATGTAGTACTTCTACTTGAGCTAAGTTACACCCTGATTCATCAGTTCAGTAAATGGTGTTTTTCAAAATACTTCAGGTAATTTGAAAAACACTCTTATTCAACATCTTAGATGTCAATTACCTAATTACAATAAGTGTACTACTGTAAACCTCTGCTTTACCTTTGAAGTTCAGGAGACGATCCCATTCCTTTATTAAGCCAGAGGTTGTACAATTGGTTGTACAGTGTCTGCACAATAGATATAGGAATACCTAAGACTAGCTTTTCTTGGCTTTTTGTGGTGGATGCACAAATGTGCCACTTGATCTCATCTGTCAGCCTTTACCAGTGAAATGTCAGACAGGGTGGGTCACTTCGTATGGTCCAGACAGCAGTAATCAGGAAACCAGCAGAGATTAAATAAAAGATATATTTAGTGACTCCACATGGTCTACAGTCCCCTCTAGTCTTAAGGGGATTTTTCTTATGATAGTCATGTACATAACAACAGCATGTAAATGCAATAAGTCTTAAGTCAGTTGAAACAGGGACACCTTCTTACTCTTCACCTTTAAAAACACCCTGCAGATGCCTTTCACCTCAAAAAATTTAATCTCACAGAATGGGCAGATATTAGAAGCAGGTGGCAGCTTAGTGAATGAATAATAATAATTTTATGAAAGATGTAGAAATTGCAACAGATATCTGCAATGGAAAGCCACAATGAGTAGCAGCTCAAAGCAGGCTTAAAACTGGAACTGAGAAATATATGTTAACTACAGCATACAGGTTTTTAAAATAGATAAATAGGCCTATCTAGCCTGTATCTATCAACAGAAGACTTTTTAGAGCACTTTTTTGTTTAGCAGTCCAGGTGCTCAACCCTAGGGTAACTCACTGTGGTTATTGCTGTTCCAGCGTGTTTGTCAATCATTCTGCAGCTGAAGATGGAAGAAAACCTCCCCTTGTCACCTACAGCCCCGTCAAGAACGTGGTACTTTCCACATTTCCGCCAAAGGCAGGATCTTAAAATACTAATAGCAAGAAAAATCTACCTTGAGTACACCACTGCCTCTAAAGTGTTTTTCTCCTGCTGCAGGGTGAAAGGAGTAGTATCTGTACCAAGATTATTGTCTAGGTAGCACGAAGAGGCATGTGAAAGGGAAATGAATAAAACACAAAAGAAAGAAAAGCAGGAGGAGTTGACTTTTGCCTTGCAGCCATAGAGTGAAAGCCAGACGAGACTTTCATCAGAAGGATCTTGACAAAATGTACTGCTAAATGCAGAGAACCAACTACACCAGAAGCCTTGCTTCCCCCACTGCTAAAGGTAGAAAATGTTAAGATTACTTGCAGGTGATAGATAGCTTAATCCAGGACCTGCTGATAAGAGCATGAAAAAATGAAGCAGAGCCTTATGTAGCAGTACAAACAGCTAAAAATTTCAAAAATATTCAAGTTAGTATGACATTTGTGCAACAGATAATACAAACTGCAGTTTAATCCTAGATTTTTACTTGGCTCCACCAAGAAAATTCAGGTGCAGCCCGAGCAGTGTCTTCACTGATGTATTTTGATAGAAGTTTATCACTCGCTGATCAGTCTCAGCAGCTCCACACCCATCCAAATGCTTTCTAGCAGATTGCTGACATAAGAAGAAATGTTTTTAAAATATTTGGCCACTCAAATAACTTTATGAAAAACATTTATATGGTGAAATACTAGTTTTGTTCTCTTAGTCATTTAGAGCAAAACAACACCATGTTTTGGGAGGGCAGAGGAATGATAAATGTTAGTAATCTAGTACACTAAATTGTATGACTTTGTCTCTTAAACATGCTTTCAGTCAGATGTTTGTAAAAGCAAGCCTTTGGAATGCCATTTCTGTACAGAAGAAAGGCAATTCTGATGGCACAAAAGTCCTTGCTAACTCAGACAGGGTTCGCACATGATAGGTGACTTTCCATGTTTTTTTTTCCAAGTGGACAACACCTGTTTAAGAGACTGATTTGAAAAAAAACCACTGGATTTTTCCTCAAAAAGTGAGCATTTCTCAGATGAAGCCCTTTCCTCAGAAGATTGGATGGCCCAAATATCTGATCTAGGCTTTCTGAGAAAAAACCATGTTACATTTCCATGCTAATGATAAAAATCTCACAAAGTACAGATTAATTATTAAGTAATATCTGGCAGTGGGGATTCTCTTTAGAAGAAGTGTGAAAGCACTGACAACCTGTTGCTCCCTATTCTGTTTCCTCTGAAGCTTAAGTGCCTAAAAGACTTGGGAAAGGGTCTTTCTACACAAGACCTCTCAGGTACAGTCACCAAGACCTCTATAAATCCATTTCTGCTTTATGCATTAAAGGGAGTTAAAGCACAGTATGCAGTTAAAGGGAGTTTTCACAACATTAATTTGCAGTTACTGTAAGGTCACCTTCTGTATTCAGAGAGGCGCTAAAGAATTTTGTTGTAGATACAAGTAAACCTACATCCAACTAAAATAAGGACTGAATTTTTTGAAAGCCAAAATTTAATCAAATTTAATATGATTTTCAGGGTAATCTTGGTGATTTAGGCAAACTACCCTTAATGAAAAAGACCACACTGGATGATTTCATTTTTTTCAGTGCAAGTGTATCTGGACATCTTTGAAAATCCCTGTCTACTGTATTTAGAAAATCACTACCAAACCCTTCCATAAGATGCTGCATTAAGGAATTTAATACTGAGAATTATAATTGAGAATAAAAGCTAAACCAAACAGCAAAGACAGCCTTAGTATTGATCCATTAATGTCTGTTTACAGTGTAGGGCTTCTATCATTTTTACAGGACATACCTATAGTATGGCACTGACTCCGTAAAACTCAAAACATTTAGTGACATGCAGGGTAAATTCTAGCCACAAGTTAAAGAAATGTATAACACAGGAATCACTGATCTCAACTCGTACTGGGATAAAGTTGACTTGTTTGACATGCTTGGATTTGTCAAATAGAGACAAAAATGTGTCTGAGAGATACTGCATGTCTAGATGGATTTCTGTAAGGTATTTCTTCTATTTTAAATTCATTCAGTTTGACCATGTAAAATATTAAGCATCTCCTGTTCATCCTATGCCTTCTTTTGTCCTCCAAAAATAGTTAAGGGTTGAAGGTGTTCAACATCCAGCCAAAAAGTATTTACTATCTTTCAGCTCTGGAAACCGTTTCATGGACTGTGTGATGAAAGCTTTTCCCAGGTGTATATAATAAACTGTTAATGACCGAGACATGGTGATGAGGGCTGCAGCTCTGTGGAGTATATTTTTCTTTTCAACTGGTGGTTAAAATGTAGGCACGTCCACCAAGATGCACAAACGCCAGCTCATAAAAAAAATATTTGGAAATAGGAGACTGACTTCTTTAAACTGTGGGCCTGATCTTAGAAATCTGTTGAATTTCATTAAACTTGACAGCAAATGAACTGCAAATAAAAGCTGCTATATTGAAGTTCCCCAAGACAAAGCCTTCAGCTGGAAGTGTTCTCACAGCTGAATCAAGTGACATAAGAAGCCATCCAAACTGAAACAGGTCTCTCAGAGAAAGAAATTAATAGGGAAGAATTGAACTAGCATTAAAAATAGCTCCTTTCTTGCATCATTTGTATTTGTAAGAAAATGCATTACTGTTTCATGGGTGGAAAGAAAATCATCCTCCTCCTTCAAGTAGTTTTAAAGCACTTAAAAATGGTTCCTACAACACCTAAAATATACAGACAATAATTCTATAGTTATTATGAGAATATTCTTTATCACGCACTGACAGCTCAAAAGACTATGAATAAGTAATTACAGGGTGAAGATGCAGGACTTGATCTGCTTCTCCAATGCAGAAATCTTTAAGACATTCTTGATAACATCCTTAAGAACATTTCTTATGGGTCAGGATATTAACAACAACTTTAAATCTTGGATAAACTTGCCTCTAGAGAAAGTAGGAAATGCCCAAACTGATAGCAAGTTATCAAATGTACAATGTTAATTATTATGAAAGGCAAACATGCCAACAGATGTGCAGATAAATATTTTTCTAGAAGATTCTAAGCATAAACTTCATAAACTAAAATAATCATGCCTAAACAAGACTTTTCTCATAGGTACCATAAATGAAAGAGTGATTATGTTCTGCAAGAGGATTTAAAAGTTTTCAAACTGTATTTGTTACCCAAAAGAGAAAAAAAATCTGGGTCATAAAAGAAAAATAGCCGCAACTTAGGGTAAGGAAAGTAATAAGCTGTGCTTTCAGTAACAAGAAAGCATGTGCTGTGCCCCATGAATAACATGAAACTGCAAATATAGGTATTTGTATCACTCAGTCTACAGAACGCAGAAGTGATGACTTAAATAAGGTACAAGAAAGAATCTGATCTTCCTACTAACTGTCACATTTTATAATAAATAAGAGACAAAATGAGAGTGGGAACAACTGATACTTGCATAACCACTAAGTATATATTTAAAATATTCCACAGGAAAACCTATTCCCCAGAAGCATAGAACATTTGGTTTATTACCTCTAATTGTGTTTGATAGCTCACCATCACCAGAAGAGAGACAGTGAACTTTTTTATTCGTTAGCTATCAGAAAGGGCTGATTAGAAAGAGCAGAAAAAATAGCAAATGAGACAACTCCATTCCTCCACACAGAGGATTGCAAGAGCAGAACCACACTGTTAAGAGCACAGCCACGCAGGCTGTCACCAGCTGCAGTCACCTAGAGGACTCGGCTGCATGTGCTGTTTGGAAGTGCGAGTAACAGCTTTTCCACGTGGGAACCTACTACAAAATAAAGTAGTGTGCACGGTGCATGTGTTGAATCGTTCCCCTACCAGTTTACTCCATACTGGGTCCCAGTAAGGTTTAGCTTAGCCCACCCCATTGCAGTGCAACAGGAAAATGATTGGTGCCCCCACGAGCAACTACTGGGGAAAAGCTATTCCACACAAAGTCACAACTGGACTCCTGACCTGGTTTAGTCTAATTCTTCAGTCCAAGGAAAGAACTGAAGAAGCCAGCTGCCTTTCTGACACATACTGTATATGCTGCTGCATGAAAAACTCCTCTTCAGCTCCAGACTGCTCTGCATCACTCCTTTCTCTGGCTCCTTGGCTTTGCACTCCAAAACTTGTTCAAACTTCTTTATGTGCCTTTACGATTGCAAAAGGAGAAAAGGGTTAAGAGCTTTTTATCCCCAGTTTTGAAAGAAATAGTGTCTGACCTTTGTCCATGTGCCTATAGGGATTTGTAAGCAGTCAACAGCCACGGTGGAAAAAAGGCAGAGTGAGAGGAACCAGAGGGTTCCCACTATGTCTTTTAGGATCACTCTTAATGAGAATAAATCCCTTTCACCACTTTTTCCCTGCTTCCATCGCTGACTCTCCAAATCGCAGGAATGCCTAGACAACACAGGAAGAGCAACCAAAGTAGCATTTCTCAAGTCTGTAGGTCTCCAAAACTACAAAACTAAGTTTTTGTTACCTTCTGCTTTATATAGGAAGCTGCAAGCCTTGAAATACTTGAAGAAATAAATAACCAAAATTCAGTATCAGGCATCAGCTATTTATTGCAACTCCTGATCTCACTCACAAATACACCCAGAATCTGCTTATCACAGCGTGTTGTTAATACATTACAATAAATAGTGAATTAATTATTTTAATTTATTTTCTCTACTTGGTAACCCATCACACCTTAAGTGCTATTGATAGTAGAAAACTGTGCTTACTTTTCATTTTGATCTCACATTAAAGGAGGCCATAGGGCATTTTAGAGATAAAACTGAGCAAATATATAAGTGACTGAAAGCTTCCAGTTGGATTTTAGATGAGGACAAGACACTCAGAAGGAGGCATTCCTGGATATTTAGGCATTCCAACTAAAAGAGAATCATAGAGATCTTGAATGAAGGAAGCATTACTTATGATTATTATCAGAGTTAGTGGTTGGTTAAAAATGCAAGAAAGTTAGGTAAGACAGAAAAATCAGGTTATTGCAAACAGAGAACATGTCACAAGAACCATGAGAAATTACTGGGATTATGTGAAGAGCACAATGCACATTAACACTGGCTTTCATGCTTTCACATAATACTTCTGGCTCCTTTTTTTGAGATAATTTAATATACATTGTACAGGCTTTCTTATGAAACAAATTGATGTGGTTTTCACACAGACTTTTCTCTAAAATGTATTTGAATGAAACTCAGGGGTTTCTTTGTTATGCACAAGTATATACATATACGAACAGAAGTAGGTTACACAAGTTAAGCTGTGCTCATGATGAATCTGTATCTCAAATTGTTTCAGAACACTTGCTAAAGCAAGAATGGAAAGCAAAGGTGCAATACCTCTCCAAATAAAATTCTCAATGCTTTAATACTGCTTATTAAAGAGAAATATGAGACTTGACAAGGGCTCCTTTCATCTATATTTAAATTCAAGCTGGCCAGTGGCAACAAATACATAAAACGCAGTGTTTTCTAAAGCATTACATAGATTTACCGCAAGTAGAACAAATCATGAGCATCTTTACCAAGGATCTGCTGGCTTCCAAAGGTGTGACACATTGTGTAAGGAGCAAGCCACCAGATACCATCCCCATTTTTACAATATTTAAAAAAAAAAAGATTCAAAAGGGAAAGGGTATGTTCACCACTGTTATTCTGCATTTAAATCTATCATGCTCCAATGAGATGTGAAGTCCAGTTACTAAATTCTCATAGACACTAAGAAACAAAGGAAAAAGAAAATATTTTCTGGCTTATAAAATGCTTGCCTAAGTGTCTACTCATATCTGAGACTGATGTTGACTACTATTGAATTCATTTATTTGTTATAGTCTTAGAATGACACACACTTTTGTGTCAGTCCTGGGCCACTCTTTGAAACAGGTCCTGAAAGCAAGCTGGCTGCTGTTTACATACCAGACCTTCATCCAGCACGTACTTTTGCAATGGACTCCACAGCAAATGTATTTTTGCATTTCTTCCATACTGCAGTTGAGAATCCAATATAATGTTGTACAATGACAAGATGTCCCAAAAGAATTTTTCAGAATAAAGCAATACCTCAATCAGTTGATAGAGATCTCAGATTTCATTAGGACTACAGGTTAAGAAAGAGATTTTTACCTAAATGTCAGTGATGCCAGGACAATTCTCCTATGACAAGTGTTTCTGCTCTCCTCAGGCCCCTGCAATGCTTTAATACCCAAACCAAAAACCCTCAAAGAATAGGATGTGCACAAGTGGGACACTAGTAATTATTTCTACCACCAAATTTGGGACTGGTTACAATCCTACAGATGTAATCTCTCCATTCAGTGATACAACTCTATAAATGTTCGTTTTGGCACTCAACTGTGGAAGCAACATTGATAATGGAAAACTGAGTTATTTGCTCCCATAATGGGTGTGGGCATCATGAGACCAGTAGAGTCCTGTCAAAAGAGATTGCAAAATACTATTTTCTGTCTTTTAGAGTCACGTTGAAGATTATGAGAAAGTGGTAGAATTTTCCATGAGTTTCACTGTAAAATTTAAATCTGGTAGGTTGCATTAGGATTTAAATTCCGCTTGACAGGTGTTACCACTATAGAAGAAGTAGCTGCTTTCAAAAAGTTATAAAGGTGGCATTTTCAGGAGTACTCAGCTAGTTTGAGGCTATTCAACATAAGATTACACTTCAGTCTGCCAGAGGAAGCAAGCTAGCCAGTCAGAACAGTAGTATAACTACTCCTTTACTAGTTAGGCACTAACTCAGGTCTCAGAAGCCACATAACTCCATTTACCGCTGTTACCTCCAGGTAACTGGCTCCATCTCTCAGAGTGATTGCCAAAAGGTCCCACAGAGATGGCTCTATGTCTGACTGGTTCTGAAACGTGCTCATTCAGTGCCACATGAAGGATCTTCACAACTCATTTTAATGCAGTTTCAGTATCTCCACATTCTCCGAAGGAGACCAAGAACAGTTTTGTTGGACGGTATTTGTGCATCCATATCCCTTAAAATATTTGCATACCAGTGGCAGTGGTAGCATGAAACTCAGCAGACTGCAAACCCTCCACTCCAGCAGCTGAGTAAATATTCGTGCAGTGGCCTGTACCGCACTCAGTGCTGCAACTCTGCCAGCAGCATCTATTTCAATAGTTTTAACTCAGGTGTGTCCGTAGGAGTGACCACAGTGTAAACACGCCCACCAGTCCTTCTAAAAAGTCCACTTTTACTGAACTAAGTGACAAGCTCAATCAAGCTCAAACTGAATTGCATTCTGATGTGTAAGACAACTGTGTTTGTTATAAGCTAGGCAGCTCTCTTAAGGATGCTGTTTCCAGCTGCATTCTGCATGCATATGCACATAATGTTCGGGCCCTGACTTTCTATTCTAGACTCCCGAAAACAGAGACCTAGCTCACGATGGCAGTATTATTGAAACTGCTACTGACAGTTTTTCAAATATCTGCTTCCTTTAAGATTTTACAGAATAACCAAAACAGATTCAACACTCATATTGCCCTATAAATGCAGTTCTCCATTCCCAAAAAAAGTTATATTATTGAAATCAAAAAACTTCCTTCACATATAATGGTGAAATCTTCCCCTCTATAGTAAAGAAAAAAACCCACCACTTATTCTGGTCCTTTATATTGCCTTATTTTTATGTTTCCTTAAAGGCTCTATTCCAAAGAATACATACACGTGACTAGCTACATGTATGTGTGCAGTCCAATTAAATTAAATGTCTGTTAAGACAGTACAATTTTGAGATATATTATCCATAAAAAGAACCCTTGAATAGCATAAATAGACATGGCAGCACTACTTCTGTCCTTGAGCATCCAGATACAGAATATTAAATAATATTAAATAATACAGCCATTTAAAAAAAGGTAGTTTACATGAAAGAATTCGCTTTATGTCTACTTCTCTCATTAGTGATGTATTACAGCCATACTATCAGATCTCATGCCACCCTATATTTCAAAACACTTTCCGTGCTAGACAGCTCTGTCCGTTAAGGTACAAAGTTACGAACAGCCTCTGGGCTGATACTCTAGACCTTTCTGCACTCACGTCTCTCATCTGAAGTCCCATTTCAGAATTTAAATGTATAACCGAACTGCTGTAGGGTAAGGAACTCCGCAGTATTTGGCAAAATCCCAGCCCTCCAAAAAGACAGAGTAAATGCATAGAAAACGTATCAGAACTAGTAAAGGCCTACTGCTCCAGATGCCAAACAAGATTTTAGGACAAGAACCACAAGTGAAAGGAAGAAGAGGGAATTAATCTGGCTTCTGTTCCATTAAAATAAATGAAAAAATATTAATTTGCTTTCTAATTTCTTGCTTTCTTAAGCATCATACTTTTAATATTGTACCCCTTTTGAAAGATTAGAAAGTGAAAAAAGGAAGAATAAATTATTTTGATTCAGTGCCTTTGCGTGGCTTTCAGAAAGTATCTCCTCATATGGGCATCAAACAGAGAATTCTCTGACTCTTCAAGCAGCAGCAGGGTCTCATCCAATGTCTGTTCTGTAATGCACACCCAATTTTAATAAATATGCTATCAGGAAATCTATGAGTAAACACAAGCAACTAGCAAAGCTGATCGAGTATCACTATGGCTGAAGTCTTTGAGGTTACTTCAGGGGTAAATATGGTAGGGCTGATTCTTGCAGCTCAGACTGCCACGTCTGCATGACAAACTGCTATGTGAGCTTCCTCACCCTTTGCATGAAATCTTGGGTTTGGCTGCACAGCCCTTAAGCTGTTCCCAGACATGGTTTCTCCTGTTTCTGCGCAAACAGAAGACGCTAATGGTTGGAGACATCTGTTATGGCACCCTCCTCAAAGCAGGGCCACCTGAGATCAGGTCCTTTATGACCAGGAATCATGAACAAGTCTGAGGAACTCCTCAGAAACAATAATAAAATTTCTAACACCCCAATTCCAACCATCCATATTAAAACTCAGTCTCTGAGATCTGCAATCTTATTTCAGTCAGTAGCACTCACAAGTTTTCATTAAAGATACATAAATTTTTATTAAAACTGTATGAGATAAGGTAGAAAACAATCACATAAAAATTCTCGGCTATAAGATGAAAACTTTAGAGGGGGTAAAGAAAAGAAAGGGAAATTCTACCTGAAAAATGCAATCCTAACTGCCCCATCTTTTTTCTTTTGTTTTTGTTTCAATACCTATTGGCTACAACAATAATACATCAGGTCAAAATGATGAGACAGTCTGAGCTCTCAAACAATACTAAAATGCTGTAGAAAAAGTAAAGGAATAATTCTAAACCAGAGCAAATGAGGTAAAGGATCTGACACAACACTCCTGCCTGAAGAAAACGACTCTACCGTATTTTAAAGTGTCAGCATTTTATTCTGTGCAGTTTGGAGAGCTTTGCCTCTGTGATCTATTGCAGTACTTCTAAATCAGCAACAAAAATTATATATGTATATATATATACTTCATACGTATTATGTAATATGTACTCATCCATATTATATAATTTACAGACATATGGAGATGCTCTTGAGACTAGCTGCGTTCATTCATGGACACCACATTTTGACACTGACGAAAAAGGATCTGCTCAGATGTCATAGTGTTAGGCACTTATGCTGTTTTCCTTTTTTCATTCTTATAGACAAGCCTGTCAATAGTTGGAAGTGAATACAACTTTCTCAATCAAACAGGTTCTTTATGCTTTTCTTGCTTATGTGATGTTCACAATACACAAGATAATAAGTTGTTTCAAAATAAGAAAAATATTACTTCTGTTTAAAAAAAAAACCAAAACAAACTATCCAGGAAAATCCAGTACAAACACATATAAAGTTTCCTTCCTTTCATTTCTGCCTGACAGAATTTGCCTAAGAACAGATGTCTAGATGCTGAACAGTTCATTATTGACATACAGGTCTGGGACATCACAGAACTTCTGTGTTTTCTTAATTTAGGGCCAAGAAAATATGCCTCAGTCATTTGGAAATTATCATTCCTTAATCATTTATCAACAGCAATAAAAAAAAAATCTTGTGGGGGAAAAAGGGCAGCTTAACACTTACTGAAATTATTAACTGACTCGTAAATAGCCAGTAATTACTTCCAGAAAGTCTAATGCACACTCAGTTAAATTCAACTGGTGTATTGGCTTCACATCATGATAACAGCATCATGATAGTACAGTAAAATCCCTCTCCCAACACCTAGAGGTATTGTGTATCAAAACCACTTTCTGACTGTTGTTAAATTATTTGCCTCTTACAGGGTGTTGTTCTCCAAAAAGTGTGTTTTAGCTACTCCTCAGAGTCTCTGAGAATTTCTGATTAGAAACTTCATATATCTCAACATGTTTTATCAGATGCAATACCTGTATTAGATGTATATAATTTAGACTAAAACTTCAAAAGCAGCCTTATAAATTGAGTGTCCAAGAGTATAATAAATGTGTAAGATGGATAAATTTAACACATTCAACTGCATACAAAATGAGGATTTTGGTTATTGTAGCAACTTGTCTTCAAACGTCTGTCTCTGTATGAATTTATTTCAGTCATAGATAGCAAATAGCAATTTCTAAATACCTTCTTATTGGATGCTTTCAGTTTGCACAACCTTCCCATGTAACAGTAAAACACCTTAGCTTCACTACGCATGACTAGTACCTCACTAGACAAAGAAAATACTTATCAAAATATGGGAGTTAAATTGATGTCTTAAAGCAAGAGTTCAAGGAAAGAGATGTAAGGAGACCAATAAAGCATGGATACTGTGCTCAGACCTTTACAAGACGACAAAGCCCAACATAGGCAAAGATGGTAAATCTGCTCTGTAACTGATTTGCTTGAAGAAACTGGTGAATCTTGCATTATATCCTCCTAGGAAGTATTTTCCTGATTAAACCTGAACAGGAGTTTTCCAAGTCAGTGGTGCTGACAGGCTGGTGAAACCCATGCAGTTAAACCAAGTGACTTGGCTGAAAATCTAGCATTCTTTTTTTCGCAAGTCAGAGAATTCCTGTATTACAGTTTTCCTGACACCAATAGGGTTCTTCTAAAAGTGCCTTTGCGTGTCTATAACCCACACAACTATGCCACTCATGTAAGGGACATGGCTTCTAACCTTCAGTTTCAGTGCCACGCAAGACCAAAAATCAGTGACTCGTCAGTGTTACTCAGTTGTTACTCTTATCCTCTTGCTCGTCTTTAGTGGTCACCAAGTGCAGATCCAAGTTCACAGCAGCTGTGAAAGGCACACTCTGACTCACCCCACCACAAAACTTCTATCCCTTAAGACAGCAAGGCTCTTGGGATCTCTGCTTTAATGCAGAAAACAAAAGACACCTTTTTACGACACTGTATGTCCTCACACAAATTACCCGTGTTGTCTGATCCTAAGCTTCCTCACGAGCAAAATGAGGCCGTAATACCTTCCTACTTAAGGTCATTTATCCAGCGCTTTGTAGGTGAAAAGTACTAAGGCTAATACAGCTGGAGGAGAAATCCTGTTCCTTCTGATTTCTACCTTCATACTCTGGGCACTGGAGCTTACAGCAAGTTAATTTTTCAAAACAGCAGAAAACTAATACCAGAATTTTACAGAGACATGGATAATGAAAATTTATGTGGATGGATCTGTTTGATTATCAGCCCAATCCTTCACTTCGATAACTATTCATGTCAAACCCATATGAACAGGTATTTACAAACATACACATGTACATATCTTTCTTTCATGCTATCTTCCATGCATCTTTCTTTCATGATAAAATGTGCCGTAATACATCTATCTATTCTACAAGCAAATCACCAAGAATTTATCACACTAGGGTCTGAAAAAAAAGAGAAAGCACAGAGAAGGCGCTCTTCAAATTAAGTAAGCTTGTGGAAAGGGTAACCCACAAGTTCCTCACTGAAGTGTGTAAGGAAGCTAATACATAGTCTAGTCTTGCTTTGTGGGAGAATTTCCTATGTAGCGGTCAACCTCAAACCCACTGTTACTACATTTGACACGTCTGCAGTATCTCATAATTCTTCTGTGGGAGTACAACAGAGTACATATTTATGAGGGGTTTAAACTCTTAATGAAGAATCAGCTAGTAGTCGTGAAGTCAAAACTCCTGCTTTTGACTTCACTGAAGCCCTTCAGCTTTTAATGTATAGCAGAGTAAACCAAATGAATGCTAAATGCTGCAACACTTAGAAGAGGCACAATTCTAGAATCGACAGGTTGCTAATTAAGTTTGGAGAGTTTTCTTTGAGGATTTTGTTTTCTACATGAAGAAAATACTTCCATTTTGAGCAACTTCTGTTCTTTTATCTGTGTGGCTTTCTAGGTCTTGTTATACTTTAAAGCTCTAGAAATTTTTTCTATTTCAGGTATCCAGTAAAAAAGAAAGGAAAAGTTTCACTTCTTCTGCCATGCAAAATTTGGTAGTCGGACCAAATGGTGCTTAGCTGCTGACAAGAGAACTGCCGTACACACATTTAAAGAGGGGAAGAAGAGCAGCACTGCTCTGTATTAGTAAGTTCTATGTGAAGCTGTGTGAGGCCCTCTGGTATCATTGAAAAGCAACCATTAAGAGACTACCTGCCACTCTGCAGGCTGGCAGGAGGTTCAGTTCAACTTCTCATTGTTTTAGTATTGTCACTGATACAATTAACCAGCCGGTCATTAAGAGGTAGATGAGATCTGCTATTCACGCCGTTGTCTTATAGGTGAATTAATTTCACCATGTTCCTTTCACCTAGAAAGGAAAGACAAAAGAATATCAAAGAGCCACAGCTAAAAAAATACTCTACCAAATCAGGGTTAAGGAGCACTTTCATGGTCTCTGCATGCATCTTGTATATTTCCTGATGAAAGCTGTGAGCGTGCAAGTTACTCACTTTCTCTTGAACTCACTTCTTTTTGGCTTGTTTGCAGCCTCTGTGGGCTGTGTGAAGGTAGTGGAGAAGTGAGGTGTGTTGGAGCAAAGGAATAGGGCAGATAAGTTGGCAGACAGGATAGCTCACGCTGTTTCACTCAAATCACTCAAAAACACTATTGCCTCAAATTGGACTAGCATTGCCACAGAACTCAGGGTTTCTCATACAGGTTTGAGATTCTGCATTTTATTAATGTTTTGTCTATACCACACTCTTTATCACTTAATACTCTTCCCAATAAATAGAAAAATAAAGGGAGATACAAAAAAAAAGTTAATTCTCACAAAACATGGATTCTAAAACTACAGACTCCTACACCTTTTTGCTAACTGAAGGCTCTTGAAAAATCTTAAGCCTGTTTTCTTTTCCCTCTCCAAATCAAGGGGTTAGCTTAAAAAAACCTCACACAAGATTAAAGAAACACTGTTTTCATTATGAAAAGAGTTCTTAGTAATTTTTAGTTTCCAGACACTACTGCTATTAAAATCCTTCAATATAGTAGCACAGCTGGCTAGAAAAGCGGTAGAATTTTCAGATCAAAAGAAGAAGACAGATGCTCTTGAAAAACAGAAGTAAAACTCCAAACCAATAAGAATTTTTGATTCTCTGATAAAACTAACCAATTGTTCCAAACAAAGAGATAATTTCAAGGAAAATATAATTTAATTGTAATACATTTTTAATATAATATATAATTTAATACTGTATTTTCTATCAATTCTTAAGGGGAAGTCAGTCCTGACTATACAGGATGAAACTTGGAGAAGTGGCAGTGGCATGGCACTGCTGAACTATTTAAAAGCTTTCTATACCATTCTGAGCTGCCTTCTCTCTTTCAAGGAAGACATTAAAAAGTTAGAGCAAAAGTTCATTTTGTATAATATGTTGGTAAAGTAATTCGTTACACATTGCCAGAGTAGCAACCGAAGGAAATGTTCTACCTCCTCCATGTTTGCCTTCCTCATGGTACAGTAACCAGAATATATTAATTCTCTCACATTGCGAAGTTGATGGGAAGAGCAAGAACTGTGTAGAACTCACAGTTTTGCCTAAGAAGCAGTGGCTTCCCTTTCAGCTTCTCAGACCTTGATGCACAGGAGGTGGCGTGCAGAGAGCCCAGGGGAAGAGCTGTAATTTACAATGCCATCCCCTTCACTGTCTTCACCACCCAGAAGTTTCCAAACTCTACCAGGGAAGTTTTCAGTCTTCGAAGGAGGTCAGCATACAGGGAATGCAGCTATTGGAGCTGAGCAGTCCCCTTCTCAGGGGCTGCTCTTTGTTTCTGGCTAGTGGGGACAGTATCGTCTTTCTGTAGTTCCATGACCAGCCACACCCCTGACTCATCAGATTACTGTAGCCAGCTCACTGAGCCCTGTTTCTTACCTGCACAAGACACGTAGTGGGTGACTTTTCAAGGAACTGTTTGCTTCAATGGTTATGTTCTTGAGTAAAAACTGTTACATGGATGTGAAAAAGTGGCAGTAATATACACTCACCAAACCTAGAGCCTGGACTTCAGGTTTTAGAGCTTTAACTTTCAGCAGAAAAAGGCAGCAGAAACTATGTGCAGTATTTCAAGCCCCACAATGTATATCAGAATAAAAGCTTCTGTCAGTGGATTTGTAGGTGCTTCCAAAAATAATGTGGTTTGGACAATTACATCTTTAAACATTAGGTGGACATACATGCCATTCACTTTATTGACATTTCTTGAAGTCATATTAGGGTTTTCAGCATAAGAATACAGTTACCCTTTTGGCATATCCATGGGATCATAGGATATAAAGGGGTTGGAATGGAACTTAAAGGCCCTCTAGTCCCAACTTCCCCTGCCATGGGCAGTCACACCTCACGCTAGACCAGGCTGCTCAAGGCCTTATCCAACCTGGCCTTGAACAGTGCCAAATTTGGGGCATCCAGAACCTCCCAGGGTGACCTGTTCAGGTGTCTCACCACCGCACAGTAAAGAAAGTCTTCCTAATTTTTTCCCCTCTTTCAATTTCTTCTTTTCTTTCCCATTGCATCTATAGTTTTAAGTAGTCTGAAAGCTTTCAGGTTTTGGCCAGATGGGGAGAAGGAGTCAACAGAATGGAGCATAGTTTTAGTTTGGGGTTTCATTTAAGATATATCTTAAAATTATTTGAAAGATGAGAAAGCTGTGCTGTCATGAGCTTCCGAAACAAACCCAGATAAAAAAAAAAAAGCGCCCTCCCGGTCATATCCGGGTGGGGGTGGGGGGGAAGCACTCCTGGTCAACAGAAATAACAGAAAAACTATTAAAAAATAAGCTGATAATCTTCGAAGTGCTTTATAATCCCTAACACGTCACACATAATGTGAATCAACAAGCAGATATGGCTCCAACTTTACTACAGCGTAAGGATTAGGTTTGACTGGACTAGACATTAGAATCATGGTATGTATGAACAATAAAAAGTGTAAAAGTAACACATACTATACTTTACAAATCCAGGGGATACGCAGTCACTTTCTGATATACGGCAATTCACTAAGCATACACAAATCTCTGGGAAATTACATGAGCAGCTTGATACACACATTTTTCAGCCTTGTGTGGCTGTTGTTGCTTTTTTCTTCTAATAGTCCAGTCTGGTTTGGTGGTTGTTTTGTCCATTTCAAAAGATTTTGCCAAGGGACATTACAGTAGCAGCCCTGCATGTACAACCAAGATATTTATAGACTGCTCCCCTAACTCTATTTTTAAAGCAAGCAGTTTCCGAGGTTTTCACAAAGTTAGGCTGTATTGATCATGACTGGAAGCAGAGGAAGCCTGCTCAACACATGTGAATATTGTCTGTGCCATGAAAAACACCTGAGCAACAGCTCCCACCGTCAGAAATGAACTGAGTTGTAATGCACTGGCACTGGCAAAAAGGGATTTCATATGTGCTGGGAGGTCTTTCGAAGCCTTGCTTGGTTGTGCAGTAAATTGGCGAGGGACTACTTTTGTAGCACGTATTGATTTCCTCTCTCATCAAGAGGAAGGTGATTAAAACTGACATAATTTTCTAGCTGGTAAAAAAATCTACAGCCAGTTTTACAATGCAAAAAGCAGGGAACTAATGGCTATCTCAAGTCAGCAAACTTTCTCCTGGAACATCATTGAGCCATCTCTTACAGAAGGCATTAAGGAAAAACAGTCCACGTGTGCATAACTGAAAATCCTCTTAGCTAGGCACCTGAAGATTTTATCTCACTAGCTGCTCTGTCAGTTTTGTGGGTTTACAATTGCCTTCTTTTAATTTCAAAAGAATGTTTCAAATTGCTGTGAGAACACTGTATAAAAGAACATGGCGCTATGCAATTAACAGAGCACAGAAGGAAATACTGAAAATTACTCTATACAAAGATTTTTGATAAGAGTACAAACCAGAACAAGAATAAAGAAAAATATATTTGCCTAATGACTGCTTTATAAAAGCATATATTGGAAGTAAATGTAGCTAAACTTAGAAATTAGCACGATTTTTAATTAGCAGCATGCTTCTCTATGGTGCACGCCTATGTACTTTTTGCAACAAAAGTTCAGAGTTGACTCTCTCATAATGAATAGGTCACATTTAAAATGTGGTTTTAGCTTTTCTGTATTGCAGCTTCTAGCAAAAACTTAGACTGTGAGTAAAACACCACCAAAGAGAAACCATGAGGGTTCACTTTCCATGAATAATGGGATACAAAATCCACCCATCTCCCTGCTCTGCTACAACAATGTTCTCTACCTCTATTCCCAACCAACCCAACGGATTACTTTAAAAATGTTATCTACCCTTCACCTTCCTTTTAATCTTGCATTTTGCTGTTTCTTTTCAGCCACAACGAATTAGGTCCAAAAGTTTGACTGTGTTTCCCAACTGTACTGTCAGGTCGGATGAGAAACATTTTTTCTACACATACAAAAAATAAGGCCTTTGTTTTAAAAAAATACTAAAAATTAAGATGTGGTTGTCCTACTGCTGTAAGAACTGTAGAAAGTATCAGGTGGCACCGACATTTTGGATAGGCTACAATATCTTGCTCTTTGCTCTAAAATAAACAGAAAGTGGCAAAAGCTACTGTACACTCAACGTTGGAAGGCTGGTGTTTTGAGGGGTATGGTTTTGAAATGGTAGACATTGTACAGATTCCTCTGCGTCTGGACGTGTACACCGCCTACGTGAAAAGTCTGTAAGCTCACACCCGGAGATCAGCTCTCCCCTGTCGTCGGCTGCTGTCGCGACAGGGTGCAACCCCGGAGGCCCCATGGCCCGCTGCGGGGGCTTTTGCCCGGCTGGGGGTCCCGAGAGACCGGCGGGCAGGACCTCACCGCGCGGGCCCCGCCGGGGCCTGACGGCAGCTCCGGGGCCGA
This sequence comes from Falcunculus frontatus, assembly GCA_013398115.1. Lineage (NCBI taxonomy): Eukaryota > Metazoa > Chordata > Aves > Passeriformes > Falcunculus > Falcunculus frontatus. The sequence goes on from VZRV01003326.1 coordinate 539,733, forward strand.
GGGAAGGGTCGGCAGCCGGGACCTGCGGGAGGACACTCTCCCGGCCAGGAGCCGACTGCCAGTCGGAGGCTGGCTCTCGGAGAAGGGGTCTCGGGCGCGGCTGCCCCGCGGAGCCCGCGGCAGTCCCCGGGTCTCTGCGCAGCGCGGCGTAGGAGCAAAGGGCAAGCGCAGCGCCTGCGGGACCGCCCGCGCCGGGAGCAGGTCTCGGGGGGACGCGGAGGGAGGGGAGCGGGGGCGGCCGGAGCGGAGAGGACGTAGGCGGCGGCCGTCGCGGCTGGCCCCGGCCCAGCGCGGCCCCCCCGCCCCGGCAGGGCGAGGCGTGTCCCCCGCCGGNNNTGGCGGCGGCCGCTCCTGCGCGGCAGCGGCAGGTGTGCGGCGGCGGGCACGGGCACGGCACGGGGACAGCCGCCGCCGCCGCGCCGAGCCGAGCCGCAGCTCTCCCGGCTCTCCCGTCCGCTGCTGCAGGTACGGACGGAGCCGCGCTGCGGAGCCGTGGGTGGCGGATGTGCCGGTGCAGGTCTACCCTGGTGGTCCCCTGCGGGGAGCGGGGGCTGTGCAGAGCCCGAAGCCGTCGCGGGCGAGACCGCCCTCGCTTCGAGCGGCCGGAGGCGAGCCGCGGCAGGGAGTCCTCCCGTCGGGGCCGGCTTGTTTTGGAGGAAGGGGAGCGCGGTGTCCCCGAAGGAGCGGTGGCCCCGGCCGAGCTCGGGCTGAAGGGACCCGAGCGCCCCTCGCCAGACCTGCGGCCGCAGGCGACGCGCACGGAGGTTCGGGTGTCCCGCAGCCTCCGGACTGGGCGCGGGGCCGGCAGCAGGCCGTGCCTCCGGAACCGGCTTCTCCAGCGGGGCGCAGGTACCTGGAGAGGGACGCGGATCTCCTGGGCCCGCCGGTGGTACTCGGCTCCCTCCCGCCCGCCTCCCCGGACGAGAGGGTGGTTCTGCTCGTCGGCTGCAGAGTCGAAGTACTGAAAGTCACTTTTCCTGTCGAAACAGTAGTTGCGCTAGAGCGAAACAGGTATCGTATTAGCTGGAATGTGCTTAAGGAGTGAACGGTAAGGATCAAAGAACAAATTTCTCTCACGCAAATAATGGGGAAAGGGACAAAGCTACAGGCAGACTCTGCCGTGGTGCTCAGGTGTGGTTTAAGGTAAATGCTTTCAAAGGGCAGCTACCGCGTTCTACGGCTGGCCATTGGTAAGACGTACAGTTTGATCACATACTTCGTTATGTTTAGCCCTGTGCAGAGCTCTGAAATATCTCTTCCTGCAGATGCTGTCAAACATGCTGCTTTTTACTCGCACTAGTTGCTCCTCTGTAATATTTAACTGGATCCTTTCATTCCTATGACTGGAGTTGAGCCATAGTACAAAAAACTTCTGAAGTCTAGGCTCTTACTGAGCCAAAACTTACAAACAATACAACATTTAAAATTTTTTACTTCTTTTTTTGTCTATGAGCTACTTAAGTAATTTTTTTTTGCAAGCTAGTAATTATTTTGTGCTAGTGAGTTTGAGACATTTCTGATACAGAGTGCTACTGACACCATCTCTAATTCAGCAAAAAGGCGTCAGAGTCTATGGACTTGCAGCCCATGGTTTGCTGGAATTTCTTGATTTTCATTTTTTGTATTTAGAAGGAACCCTTGAGCACAGTGAGACTTTACTGCAAATCAAACTTCCCTTTGGCACTGCTTCAGTTTAAGCCCACTTGAATTATTCAGAAAACTTTAAATAGAAGAACTAGGACAAAATTGTTTACCCTGCACGTGTATTCAGAGACACATAGTTTAAAGACGGGGTTTGTCTACAGATTATTTCAAGATAGAACTTTTACTATGAGAAGTAAAATGCCCTCTCAACTAATCTATAAAAAGATTTCTGTAACTTCTAACACTAAGAAGAATCTGAGTCCATGTGCAGTAGGGTTAGTTAAAAACAGGAGAAAAAATCATCCTTCTATACCGCCTGACTAGCCCAAGTCCATGCGGAACAGTCATAACCTTTGTTTTATTCTTCAGTATCTGACATCTGGATTCTACAACAAATGTCACAGTTGTGTGTAGCCATGAAATTTTTTAATGCTTCCTGCATCTGGTTTAGGGAGGAGTAAAGAAAAGTTAGATAGGCAGTTATAATTAGCCCAGTATATGATTGAATTCTCAATGTAAATAAAACTTTTCTTTGTACAGAATGAGTTTTAAACCTTTAAAATCAAGACAAGATTTTTCCTATCGAGTGACACAAGGTGAGTGTTGTTTTCAAGGTAGCAGACTACTCCTTGTAGGCAACAGCATAGCAATACGTAGAGAAAGAAATCTCTTAAGTATCTCTGTAGCTGTAAAGGCTGGTTAGTAATGCATTAGCAGTATGATTGACCTCAGATTTTGGACTTTGTGAAAGTAGTGGCAGCAGGTTCATGCCTTTTTTAGATTTTGCAGAGCAAACAGGCTGCTTTAAATATTTGCAGAACACTCTGCAGTTACAGAAGAGTTTCTAGCCTGGGAATAGCATTGGGATTTTTGCTTTGAGGTGATGTGTGTCACTGTGTTGGGATGCTTGGCAAAAGAACAAGCCAGTGTTGTCCTTAGCTACAGGAGGAAGCCCACTTCCTGCTTAGTTTTGAGTGGTCCCTTATCTGGAAGTTTCTCTTTCTTTGTGTTTGACCCAGCTATTCCAAGAAATGAAGCAACCTGTCGTCTTTTTGGAGGCTTCTTAGAACTCTAAAATCTCATATACAGGAATGACATTTGTTCTACTGTGTGAAGTTGTTGGGGTTTTTTGAAATTTCTTAGTGCAGGAATATTGCATGAAAGAGCTATCAACAGAAGGAGAAAGCACAGGGCTGGAAGAAATGGAAGAAATTATGAGTGAAAAATAAATCCTTGTGTAAATTCTAATTGTTGTCTTAGCTAGTGATTCTTTGGGTTATTTCCATTTGTTTCAGCAACCCATGTGGCTGTTGTGTCTCCTCAGGGAACAGCTAGTTAAGCAGCACTATTTCTCCTTAGAAATCAATAGGGAGGACAGTCATGTTCTGGCCAGAAAAAGAAGGCACAGCATTCCCTCACATGGTATGAGAAGTAACATGTCTAGAGGGTGGGAAGAATTACACGATGGGCAGAATTAAGGTATTTAAGCACAGTTTATTCTTGGCAGTTCAAAACCCACAATAAAAGTAAAGTTCAGTGAAGAATAATACTGGAGATTTTGTTATTCTTTGAGGGGGTTGGGAGCAGAAGAGAAAGGAATCTGCCTCTACAGTATAGGTGAACTTAATGTTTGGCTCAGCTCAGAATAGCTCTGGTTGTCTCTTCTGTGTCTTGGTCTTCCCTCGCTTGTTAGTGATGCGGTACAGTTGGCAGATGAACAGATGCTGTGAGAACTTTCCATCGGGGGAAGGGTTAGTGGTAGGAGGAATGGCTTTATGGGAATGAGCTATGACTAGTTTGAGAATAGGGCAGATGAATTAGTTCTTAAATTTGACATTTGTTTTTAAAGAGAGACGTGATGCTGAAAGATAGGATAGTGCCATCCTACTGTACCATCAGTAAATCTTCCTTCTCTGGATTTTGTCTTTTCCTGTCTGTTTTCAATGTTAATAGATGTGCTGATATAGATTTTACACTAATGTTAGCCATTGTCTTTTAAAACAAATTATATCTTTCAGTTTTGACCAAAAAAAGTCAGTTTGTAGCAACTCATATTTTGTCTACTCATATACAGGCTTAGGATGCGTGTCCATGGATCCAGGGCAGCAACAAAATGAGTCTGCTTGGGACACCAGCATTGGTGTTGCGTAACAAGGGCTTCTGGCCTTCGCAAGTCATACACTTCTTTTTTTCTTCCCTTTTTTTTTGGCCACAACAGAGAGATGTAATTTCTTTTAAAAGACAACAGTTAACATTATTGTAAAATTTGTATCAACACATCTATTAAATTTGAAAGCAGACAGCAAAAAGACGAAATCCAGAGGTGGAAGATTTACTGACTCTTTTTCGCTTAGTAGAGTCCCATCTTCATTTGGTGAAATAATTAGTCTCTTTTTTTTTAATATCTTTCACCTCATTTATTTAATCAGGTTTTGACTTTATTTAATTTTATCTATTGCGGACCAAAGACCATTTCTTAAATTTTTTCCTAAATGTGCCTTTAGTTCAAGTGTGATTTCTGAGTGTCTCATAACAAACTAACTAAATTTCACAACACCTGCAAGACTTGGGTAAATAGTAGGGTAAATACTGTCAGATGCATGTTCTGGATATCCTGTCTCAGTTCGATGTCATTTTGGTGACTATTTCTGCAGCATAGCAGGGAGGCTCTCATCTCACCCGTTGTTCTGTCTTTGTGTATTTCATCCTGGCTGTCCAGAAAACAAAGTGCTAACAACTAGTAGGCATTTGTAAAAACTTTGAAAGAAGTCGAGTACCTGGTTTGCATAGGAAATGTAGGCTTGAGAAGGAACTCTCTTTTCTATTAGGTCTTTCAGCAAGATAACTCTTTTCGTTTCTCCCACCCATATTCTTAGTTCACATATCTCTGGTAACTTGTGCAACAAGCAGTGCGAAGTCTGTCCTTTCATACACTACAGTTACTGATTTCCCAGAGAATAGTCCTTTGAATTGACAGTACAAGGTAGAAAATTCTAAAAACCTGTGAAAAGAAAAACTTTTGAGCGTATAGCTAGTAAATATTTTTCATACAAAATCAAATTTCTTTAAGAGAGTCAGTGAAATAAAAAACTATGTTTGTGTTTGACAGTAAATAATTATCTGTTAAGATTTGATCTGGTAAGGTGCTATGCACCAGTCATTTCCACAGACGTGGTTATTGGAATTAGCCCTGACATTCAGAGGAATTGAGCCAGTATTTCATGCAGCAAAATACAAGAAGCAGCAGTTCTTATAAATAGTATTCACAAGTTTTCAAGATAACCAGGAGATGAAAATTACAGAGGCTCAAATATGTAAGATTTTTAAAACAGAGCAAATGAGTGGTGGACTATTATGGTCTGAATGCATTTTAAAGCTTCTTTAAAATTATTATAAAAAAATTTAAAAATCAAACTCATAAGGTTGGAGTCCAGTTTAAATATCTACTATTTTAAACAGACACAATGTTATTGGCTACTAGTAAGATGCCTTTTTTTCTTGAATGCATGGCTTTAACACAAAATGTGTGTTTAGAAATCTGTTGACAGAGACCTTATGGCCACAAAATCTTGTTTTAATTAACTGGTATGGTTTAGGGGAAAATAAAGAGATATTTCTTCCTTTTACTGCTTACATGTACATAACCCACTTCAATACATGATAAAATTAATGAGGAAATGTCAATCCATTGCGGTTTTTAAATTATAAAAGATATGCCTAAAATAACTCTTTTATAGGTTTCATTCTTTTACCTTAGAATTTAAGAATTTAGATAACAATAATTCACTCAATTAAAACAAACAAACAAACAAAACTGAACAAAGACTAAGTCAATATGTTTTCTGTAGATCTTCTCGAGTAGACCTTAAAAGAGAAGGTAGCTCTATGAAAGCAATAAAGGTCTTCTCGAGTAGACCTTAAAAGAGAAGGTAGCTCTATGAAAGCAATAAAACATCATGGAATTACTTTCAAAATCCACTTAGAGGTTCACTTGCCTAACAGTAGCTGTGCAGACGTTCTCCAGTCCGATACTGTTTTAGGGGAATCTTTCTGTTACTGGGTGCAACAAATAGTGCAATTCATTATTCTGGCTAGATTAGTCATGCTCAGATATTGGAGAACACTTTACTGAGCATAAAAATCTTCTCATGTTTATAAACAGGACAGGAAAAAAAAATCCCTTTTCTTCTGCTACTGTGTTGGTCTTGATGTGTTACTCCTCGGAGACCAGTTCAGCAGGTCTTCTCCAGCAATGCCTGTCCAAGGAATCCTCCATCAGAAGTGACCAGTCACTCTGAGTCTTCTGTAGTGATGCCTGTTGTATCCTCGGATCGGATTCAGTAGGTATCTACCAGCCACACTGCTTGTAGACCCCAAAAACGTACTCTCTAGAGGTTGCTGGGTTTAACCAGTTGTACGGAGGGATGTGTTCTTTAACCTGTTCTACATAAGGAAGAATAATTAACATGTGCAATCCACATAACTTTTATTGGCTAATCATGGTGAACCTTTCCTTTTTTCCTATGATTCTTCTTCAGAATCGCCAATCTACTACTTTTTAAAACTCCCCATTAAAAAAAACCCAGAAAATGCAAGATTCCAGCAACAATTTCTGTGTCCACAGCATTCCATCACTGATTCACCTTAACTTCCAATAAAAAGTTGTATCTTTACTGGCAGTGTCTGCAATGTAGGTCATGGGATGAAGGGAAAGGAAGGCAGCACTGTAGTGGACATCAGACAGCTTCCTATGCAGTGAACTGAAAATGTCTGAGCCCAAAATGGAAAACCAAAACTTTCTTGGTTTGGCCTGAAGCAGGGTTAAACAATAGTTAAAAGTCAGAAATCCAGATCAACCTTGGTTAATTTGCAAATTTCTTTCCTATAAAGATGTTCTCAACACAGTAGGGAGCTTTACTTAATCAGTGTTTCTTAGACCTACTTAAGAACATGCTGCTCACAGCAAGCTATTTTAAGAACATTTAAAATTGCATGAACACATTTGCAAGACACCTGCCCCTGTAAGAAGTTACCCAGGAATAGTAATTAACACCTTGCTTTAAAGTGCAACAGAGAATTTTAGACAGATAGGTGAGGAACAGTAAAATTAAACAGAAAATTACACAGAATAGTTGATTTCATAAGTAGATTCATTTTTAAAAAATGTTTTTTGCAAAATCTTGAGCAAATAATGATGTGTTTTCAACTCTCCAACTCCTTTTAAGACAGATAGATGCCTATACCAACTCTTTATTCGTTTGTAACCAGGTGTAGTTGTTGAAGTCCCAGCTTGTAAACTAGTAAATTGTTATTGTGACAACAGTCGTTTGTGGGTAACACAAACATATTTCCCTAATGTTATGGCTAATATGAACTAATCATAATGCAAAGGTAAGGATAGATATTGTATGTCTCTCTGGGGGCTATAGTGCAGTAACTTTTCTTACGACTTCTGGGCTTTCCTATGTTGAGGAATCAGTGTCTGGTTTCTACAATAAGTGGAAAAAATGGGCTGAATAATTTGGACAACTGACAGCCTGTGAATTGCAGAGAAATTTATACCTCATGCTGTTGTTGATATATTTTTCTAGACTTAGTGGTTCATTTGGTAAACTGGGGAGGAAAAACAGGTCAGTAACTAATGCCACTATAGGCCTGCAAGTCCTTTATATCTGCCTTACCCTGGAGTCCAAGTGAAACTCACAGGGTAGAAGTAACAAAAGGCTTAAACACTCTTAACAAATTGCTGTGTTTGCTTTTGGTTCTATACATCCTTTTTTAGTTACCACGACCTACTGATGAGAGAGAGGGTTTGATACACGTTGATTACATGTTTGTTCAGACTCAGCTGAGCCTTTAGGTCAATGTATCACAGTGCAGTTAAATACAGTTTTACACACCAAAGCCATTGTTATTATCATATCCCATGACCATTCAGCGTGTGCATCCTACACCATCACATATGAAATGGGAATTTCCTTTTAGGACAGCAATAGTAAAGAAGTTATTTGTATGAAGAGGACAATATGGGCAACACTTCTGTGTTGCTACAGCATATTTGAATTTTTTGGTTGTGCCTTGAAAACTGCTCCTTTTAATCTGTTTGAACAAATAAAGGAAGTAAACTAGGCTGTTTCTTTGCCAGTAGAGAATATACAAGTATTAGTTGGCTTACATTTTCACAAAACAACATTTACCCTAGTTGTTCCACTTAGGAGTGTTATCTGTCATTTATATCAAACTTTGCTCCAACTGAAGCATGATTATCTTATTAAACAATGTGCTGAGGTGCTATCCACTTCCATCCCCTTTACTGCGGACGTATGTATGAGCAGCATACAAGATACTCCTGAAAAAAAATCACACCCATTATTTTCATTGTTAAAATCAGTCTTCCAGGGATAAAGCTAAATTTACTATAAGGTTATAGAATGCCCTGTTCCTATTTAAAGATTGCAGAATTTCCCAACATCGCTGATGTCTATTCTAGCATTTTTTTAAAGATTTTTTTTTGCATTTGGCTACACATTAGCTAACTGACCTGATCAATTCTCACTGGAGAAAGAGAAGTATTCAGAAGACCTGAATTACTTTGTGTTTTTTTTTCTTTTCGTGGCAACCTATTATTTCCCATGGCATACTAATGCCTCACAGAGTGTGTTAAAAGGACAGAATTCACACAGGAGAGTGGAAATGCTATTAACCTCATTCTGGTTTCATTCACATTCTGACTTCCAAACATAAGCATTAGTCTGTCCATGCTTCCACCAAGTCAGCAGCAAAATCCCGTTTACCCAGAAGACTGAATTGTCAGCTGTTAATTAATTTTGGGTTTTGGAGTTTTTACTTCCGATAAGGGTGAGAGGTATTCATGTTACACCTATTTGGGATCCAGATATGGGGTTGAGAAATCTCAGGATCCTGTATTCCAAACTTCTTCCTAAATATTTTAATCTTAAGGACAGGTAAGAAGTTCAACATAATTGTGACAAGCATCTTTATCAGATTTACTGATGTCAGTCATTGCTGTGTTTGATCTTAAAAAATTACTGATTTGATTTTTTGAAAAAGACACTTACTTTCCTGCTTAGTCATGTGACTTACTCTACTGGTATCTCATGCAAGTTTGGATTCAGTTTTGGATAACAGGTATGATGACTTTCTAGCTAATCAAAATTAAATATCTGAAAGTGTAGTATCACTTTTACAAGTTGACACAGTGAGCAGACTTTTAGATAAGTTGAAGAGCTATTCAAAGACATACGTCCATCACCTGCAGTGAAGTTTAAAACCTGGGGCTTTAGTCCAGGTGATTTTTTAATACAAGGGCTGACATTAAAATCAGAGGGATTTCTTTGAGAAATAAGGACTACAGGAGTATTTGTGGATCTGTATCATTGGATGCTTTGGCGAGTTTTATGTGTTGCTATCTGGTTTTATCTGATTCCGTTGGAATAGTTTTTGTTTCCATCTAACTCATAAGCAACAGGGTTTGAAGTTGTTATTCATGTTGCAGACTTCACCATGCAAAGCGTATGACTTAATTAAAATATTGATAAAATGTGTATTTTATTTATATCTGCAAAAACATGAATGTAAGCGAATGAAATTAAACTGAAGCTACATTGTCTTTAAACAAACTGACAGGCCAGAATATTTTGGAAGTGAATTGTTTGACACCTGCATTAGGGTGACAGCTTTTCCATTACCAGGTGAAGTCAGGGGTATTAGTGGGTCAAAGTTCAGTGATGCCCCATTAAATACCGAGACAAACCCACCCAATCACACACCTCGGTTCCTTGGCACGGGGGCCACCTTAAAGATTGCTGAGTCTTTCAGAGACATGGAATTCAGCTAAATCTGAGAAACTAGGCCTCCACGGGATTATTAATTCTGGGATCTTCCCAATAATCTTTCAATTTGAAACTCTACTTTCTTTCAGCATCCAGAGAAAGACAGATAATGAATCATTCCTCAAAAGACGTAGTCTGTACTGTAAGTCCCTGTTATTCCCACAGCCACCTGCAAAAAGTTAGATTCTTTTAAAGGACAAAAATCCCAATTTAAGGAAGATTAGTTCAGCAATTGAAGTAATATCCAATGCAAAGATCAAATGAGCTCAAGCTAATTTTATTTAAAGTAATTTAAAATTTTTTTTTTAGCTTGAGTCTAAACGTTGTTTGTGAAGGTAGATGAGGATCAGTCATACCTTAGCTAACTTCAACATGGAGATACAAAGATTCACAAAAATTTGCACAACCATTTTTTAAAAATTTTTTAAATGCCAGAACAAGACATACCTTAAAAAAAAGTGAAAAAAAAAAAAAAAAGAAGCAGCAGCATGTGTAGACCCAATAGCCTCAATTAAAAACCCACAGAAATTATGGAATCTCTTTGACAAGGGTGTGTCTTTTGAGACCATGCAGGAAAGTTTATGTGCATTAGACTGTGGCATAATCTCATAGGTTTTAGAAGCAAGGGAGAGAAGAAAAATTTTTTAAATTTACCTAGAAGAATACCCACGGAAAACTTAGTATGGAAGACTTCTTCAAGTGAAGGAAGAGGACAGTTCTGTTCAGTCAAATCCGGTTAGAACAAATAATGGTTTATACTGTAATAAGCAAATATGGATGAATAATTTATAAAATTCCCCATGGTCAAGTAATTTGGTATGAGGGAAGAATATATGTGAGCCTTTTAAAAATAAATACGACAAGGTTTTCCTCAATGAGTATTTTAAGCAGCTATATGTTTTTCTGTTTCCAGCTGCTGCTTCTTTATTGCTGATACATTCCCAGCTGAAAATTTTCACAGGAACTAGGATTGCAGAATCTTCTAGAAACTGTTTTCCTGCTCATTCCTTCCATCTTCTTCCTAGTGTAGAATGTTTTCAGATTTTCAGAAATCTACCAAATGTTCTTTGGGAACTCAGTCTGTAGGAAAGTTGACATGTCTTTGGCCTCAGTCTCCTTACAGCTTGGAGTCCCTCCTGATTGTTCACCAGTCCTGTAGGATTAATAGTGGTACTCCTCAGCAATGTCATGTGTGCATTTGTTGGGTTGGTCTCCTTGAAGGGAAGTATTTCTTTCCTTCAAAAATGTGCTTATTCTGCATTTAATGGGAGAAAATACTTTAGCCAGCGCAATAAATGAAAATTAATTAAAATACAATTAAGTCAATTTATGACAGACTCTTATCTTTAAAAATTTCAGGCTATTATTCTGAGGAAATTAGGCATAGTCTCTCTATAATTAGTGAGAAAATATATTGAAATGGATCATGCATGTCAGAGGCTGCCAAAATACTTGGTTTAAAAACAAAGATCCTTGAGGGAATGTCCCAAACTCCCAGTTTTATGAAGCTTCAGAATTTGTTTGTAGGCCTTTACATTACCAGGTCTGCATAATTACGGGGATTAAACTATGCCCGTAAGGCTGCCTGTTTTCTCCTGGTGCTTTCCCTCACACATACTCTGCTACTACTAATGCCAGTGCAACTTCTGGTTCTGATAGTGGGAGTCCCATAATACAAGAAGCTCCAGGCAGCTGCCAGTGCTTTGAATACTGGTTGTCTAAACCTGCTCAGAGCAGGTCTATACACAATAACCAGGTGAAGCTGGGGGTTGGAAGGTAACTTTGCATTCTCTACTGCAAGGTTCATCCCAGTGAATCAGTATCAACAATTGTTATTTCTGCCTTCCTTTCTCCGCTCCAAAAAGCTTAACCTCCATTGTCCATGTGAAGTTTTGCCTTTGTTTCAAGATTCTTTTAAAGCTACAGCTTTGCTTCAGGGAGGTGCTGATTCTTTGTCTGATTTAAGCACTTTTCATGGAATCATAGAATGGATTGGGTTGAAAGGGACCTTAAAGATCATCTAGTTCCAACTCTTCTGCCATAGGCAGGGATGCCTTCCACTAAACCAGATTGCTCAGAGCTCCATCCGACCTTCCCTTGAACACTTCCAGGGATGGGGAGGCCACAGCTTCTCTGGGCAACCTGTTCCAGTGCCTCACCACCCTCACAGTAAAGAAATTCTTCCTGATAACTAATCTGAACCTGCCCCCTTTTAATTTAAAGCCATTAACACTTGCCCTATCACTACATATCCTTGTCAAAAGTCCCTCTCCAGCAGCTTTCAGGCACTGGAAGGCTGCTATAAGGTCTCCTCAGAGCAGCATTCTCTCCAAGCTGAACAACCCCAACTCTTTCAGCCTGTTTTCATAGGAGATGGGCTCCAGCCTTTTAATTTTTCTGGCACTTCACTGGACTCTCTCCAGCAAGTCCACATAATTTTTCTGTTGGAGGCCCCAGAACTGGACACAGTAAATCTGGTGCAGTCTCAAGAGAGCAAAGTAGAGGGATGGAATCTCCTCCTTCGCCCTGCTGGCCACGCTGCTTTGGATGCAGCCCAGGACATGCTTGGATTTATGGGCTGTTAGTGCACATGGACAGATCATGTCCAGCTTCTTGTACACCAACACCCCCAAGTCCTTCTCCTCAGGGCTGATCTCATTCCATTCTCTGCCCAGCCTGTACTTGTGCTTGGGATTGCCCTGGCCCAGGACCTTGCACTTGGCCTTTTTGACCTTCGTGGGGTTTGCACAGCCCCACCCCTCCAGCCTGTGCAGGTCTCTCTGGATGGCATCCCTTCCCTCCAGCTTGTCAGCTGCTCCACACAGCTTGGTGTCAGTGGCAAACTTGCTGAGGGTGCCCTCAATCCCACTGTCCATGTCACTGACAAAGATCTTGAACAGCACCAGTCCTGGTACTGACCCCTGACGGACAGCACTTGTCCCTGGTCTCCTTTTGGACAGTGACCACAACTCTTTGAGTGCAACCATCCAATTCCTTATCAGCTGAGGAGTCCATCCATGAAATCCATGTCTCTCTAACTTAGGGACAAGAATACTATGTGTGACAGTGTCAAATGCTTTGCATAAGTTCAGACAGATAATGTCAGTTGCCCTTCCCTTGTCCACCACTGCTGTAACCCCGCTGTAGAAGACCACCAAATTTCTCAGTCACAGTTTGTCCTTAGTGAAGCCATGTTGTTTGTCACTAATCACCTCTTCCATGATCTTGCCAGACACAGAGGTGAGACTGACTGACCTGTAATTCACCAGGCATTCCTTTTTTCCCCCCTTTTAAAAATGGGGGTCATGTTTTTCCGTCGGTGGGAATTTCATCAGACTGTCACAACTTCTCTAACTGGATGGACAGTAGGCCTTTCATCTGCTGATTGCCTCAGGACGTGCAGGTGCATCTCATCATGTCCAATGGACCTGTGCACCTTCAGTTTCCTTAGATGGTCTCAAACCAGATCCTCTCCTACAGCGACTGATTCTTCATTCTCCCCAGTCCCTGTCTTTACCTTCTGCAACTTGGCTGGAGCACTTGCTGGTAAAGAGTGAGGCAAAAAAATCATTGAGTACCTCAGCCTTCTCTGTGTCCTGGGTAATCAGGTCTCTGTTTCCATTTGAAGAGGATCCATATTTTCCTTAGTCTTGCTTTTATCACTGATGTACTTACAGAAGCTTTTCTTGTTGCTGTTGACATCCCTTTAAATACAGGCCAGATTTAATTCTATCAGGAATTTAGTTTTCACAGAATCATACAATCTGTCTGCTCGGACAATCTCTCTGTATTCCTCAGAGTCTGTCTCTCCTTGTTTCCATGCTTTTTAGGCTTTCTTTTTGTGTTCGAGTTTGTCCAGGTGCTCCTCGTTCATCCATACAGGCCTCCTGGGAATTTCGTCTGACATGATCTTTGTTGGGAACAAAGTCTTTGTTGGGATCACTCCTGAGTCTGGAGGAGGTGAATCTTGAATATTAACAAGCTTTCTGTCTTCCCTTCAGGATTTTATCCCATGGTACTCTACCAAACAGATCCTTCAAGAGGGCAAAATCTGCTCTCCTGAAGTCGAGGTAGTGAGCTTGCTCTGCCCTCTCCTTATGGCCTAAGGATCTTGAAGTTCACCACTTCATGGTCACTGCAGCCAAGGCTGCCCTGGAGCTTCCCATTCCCCACCAGCCCCTCCTTGTTGGTGAGAACAAGGTCCAGGATAGCACCTTTCCCTGTTGGCTTCTCTTGGAGAAGGAAGTTGTCATCAGTGCATTCCAGGAACCTCGCAGATTTGTCCTTCTATCCTGCTGTGCTGTCCCTTGAACAGCTGTCAGGGTGGTTCAACACCCCCGTGGGGAATCAGGGCTTGCGAATGTGAGGCTGCTCCTATCTGTCTATAGAGGGACTGATCCGCTCGGTGTTCCTGGTCAGGCAGCCTGTAGCAGCCCCCTGCTGTAATGTCACCTGTCCCTGCCCTCCCTTTAGTCCAGACCCGATTCCACTGGCCCTTTCAAACACCTTCCCTTTGACCAGGAGGATTGATGAAAAAACTACCTGCCCTTCAGAATCCCTTACTGTCACACTCAGGGCTCTGTAATCATTCTTGACACTCCTCAGGCTTCTCCTGGCTGTGTCACTGTTGCTGTATCGCATGAAACAACAGCAGTGTGTAATAGTCAGTGGACTGTACAAAGCTCACTAGTCTCTCAGTGACATCCCTGCTACAACACCTCTCATCCCTGTAAGCAGCACATCTCTAGAGACTGTGTTGGATCATCAAATGGGTACCTCTGAGCCTCTCAGAAGTCACCTACTGCTGTCACCCATTGCCTTTTCTTAGCTGTGCTGGCTGTGATGTGGGAGCAGATGGGGCTGCCTTAGTCTCGGTGCCTCTCCTGATTTGACGGGTCTTTCTTCTCAGTCTTCAGAGTGTTGAAGTGATTCTGCAAGGGCATCTCAGGCTTTGGGGAGTTCTCTTTCTGCAGGTCCTTGCTGTTGCAAGCTTTCGTTCTTCTATGTGATCACCCCCCTTCCTTCTGCATGTGTTATGTCTTCTTTTGCTGTCTCTCTTCCCTGCTCCCCTGTTGCAGTATGTTTGAAAATTGTGAAGAGCTGAGAGTGGGAGATGCTTTAATGCATCAAATCAATAAGCCCGTAGTCTGCTCGCTTTCCCCTTTCATATCCTTACCTGGCTGTACCGAAGATCAGTTGTGTTCTGCTACTGAACTTTTTAACAGGGAGAACATATGAAGTTGGCAAGTCATTAAGAAAAATGCACTATCCCGCCTCTGGTTTTATCAGTTATAATTACATTTTTTTCCTTAGTCAAAAAATGATTCTTTAAACAGCTGGTTTGCTTTATGCATTTGGTAACATTTAATGTATTGCCTGATACTTAACCTGTTGGTCTTTGTAGCTCATAGGGTCTGTGGAAAAATCTACAATATATACAAAAGCCATTAATTATATTAGATTATTTACAGCTTCTTTTTTTCTTTCACAGTAAACTTTGTCTAAAATGAGCCGTGGCATCGAAGGTACTTTATCAGCAGATTGCCACAATCTTGTACTGTAAGGTCCTCGTGTTAGTTCTGCAAGCTCTACACATCTCTGCTTTCGGTTTCAGAGGCGGATTTGTCAAATGGGATGTTAACTTCCAGAAGCAGCCCATTACTGCTGCAAAGCATAGTTTTGCTGGTGGTTTGAACTGATTAGATTTTGGGTCATCATAGCATGCCAAATCCAGACTCTTTGGGTTATTGGCACAACCAGGATATTCAGCTTTGAAATAATACCTCCCTTGGCCTAAGCCCAGACTAAGCTGCATTTCATACACTGCCCTCCAAAGAAACAGGCTTTGTTAGGACAGAAGTGATTGTACGAGACATCAGATTGGCAGGTCAGAGAGCATCGACATTAACACACCCTGATCTTGTCTGCTGACGCTGCTGTTTATTTTAAATCTTGTTTATTTTATGTCATGTCAGAGTATAAAAACCCTCGACTGATGTGAGTACACATACACACAAGCATTCTGCAGAATATGATCTCAAATATAAGCAGTTTTCAATTCAGAAAGAAGTATTGGAAAAGTTGTTATCTTAAGCAAATGCGGAGATTATTGCAGAAGTTTTAACATAACCACACAGACTTACAAGAGATCTGGTAAGGAAATTTATATATGAACATACAGGCTTCCTATATATTTATAAACTAAATTCTAAAGGCAGAAAGAAAGGCTTAGCAAACAAAAAATAGGCAAGTAAATATGGTTTTTCTGTACATCCATGAATTTTTATGAAATAATCATTTGAAACTTACAATTTACTTTCCATTTTGAAGAATTTAAACTTTTTCCCATCTTGAGATACCTGTATGGAAAATCCTAATGGAATTCACTGATAGTATTCCCAAGTGTTAGATTTAAGAACTTTTCCTTAAATATAATTTCAAAGGGACTCTTTGAAATATTGTGTCATTCATATGTCTTCAGCTCGGCACAGTTTTCTTAGAAAGGAGTAACTGGTGGAAAACAGACTTTCAGTTGTGTGAGACAATTATGTGTAAGTTGTGTGAAACAGCTTGTGTGCTAATTGTAATGTTAATTAAAGACACAAGTGTTAAAAAGGACAACTAAAGGTGCTCTCTTGTGGTATTTTGAAGTGTGATTAAGTGCTTGGCTTCGGAACGTTTTCTATTCTATTTATGTTACATGGAAAAATGTGGTGTTCTGTCTTCACTCCCTTTTTTGGAGGGTTCTAGGTTGTATATTTTGAAGTGACTTGATCACTGATAGCAAGGTAACACCCAAAGGAGGCTACTTTGTGCAACCTTAGCTTTGAAAGATTTTACCGAACCCCAGCTTCTTCAAAGATTACTGTGTCTGGTGAACATGAATACACTTGTCTCATGTTAAAGATGTTATAACAAATGTAAACAACTTTTCCTTTGCTTTTCTCCTCATTCTCAAAAATCTGGGAGAAAAAAAACCCTAACTACCAAAACTCCACAATGCTGATATAACATCAAGGTGTCAGGTCTGAATACAGAGTTTGAAAATGAAAATTAAAGGTACAGTTGACAACTTCTACAGCTGACAACGTCATCTATCCAGTAAAGCGTATGTTTGGTATATTTGGTGTTGTGAATGACAGACCTAGTCAATGTGCTCCAGATGGTTATCAAATGTCTTTACACTTATTTCTTACATTTCACTCTTGCCGTCCTGACTGCTTTATAGTACCAGGTACATGATTAGAGAAATAAATTAAAATATCTCCCCTCCTTTGTTTAAAATAAGTGAAAAGAAAACACCAACCAACCATCCAACAGAGGAAGTGTGCACTATGGGCAAAGTAAATTGGAGGAGTCTGTCTCCAGTTTTGTAATGACTACCACTTTCCTCCTGAAAATCTGTCTCCCTGGCAAATCCACTGCCCCCAAAAAGACTGTCTGCAAATGTTTGTGTGAATGGAAATAGATTACAAGAAGGTGGCAGTGTGATTTCTAAATATGAATGAAGCTACTGATGCATTTTTATAACAGCAAATGTGTGTGTTTTAAATCTTTCTTTGGCGTCACTTTTTTATTTAGGTGAATCTAGGACAAAAAGATGGACCAAACAGAAAATGAGTTTAAAATGAAGTCACTTGAGAATAAGATTCTACTGTGGTGTATAGGATACAGCTCTAGATCAGCCACCTCTCTCTTGGATTTTATTGATCCTTTGGTAAGAAAAGTCCTGTATACATTATTGCTTTGTGAAAAATAGTTAAGCAAACACTGTCTCTGCTCTGCAGCTGTTATAGGCACAGAATTAGAAACTTGGCTTTTGTCAGGGATTTTTTTTAGATCTCATAGCCTAAGGGGTAAAAACCTACTCGCATTAGCATTACTGTACACTGTATGGTGAGACTGATACTCAGATGTTTTACATAACAGTGTGAAGCTTCTACATAAATTTTCGGTTTTCTATTTTAGATCAAACAAATCACACTTAAAGATTGTACAATTCCCACAGATGCCTTTTCAAGAAGTTCCTTTATGCAGAGCTGGAGAGGAGGCAAGATGTTGGCATAGCTGTTGACCTAAAAACCTGCTATGCCAACATATTGTCATCTTTCCTGTCTGTTTGCGGCAGAGGGAAGTTATACATTGTAATGGGCATTTGGAACAGCTTTAGTCTTTATAGAAAACTTGAAATGTCATTTTTATGGCCCTGCTTTTGAGTCAATGAGGCAAGTAATTATTAGTTACCTAACAACCAGAGGAGGGACAGAATTTGACTTGGGGTTTTTTGTTACTCAAATGACAAACAGCTTAACGTGCTCTGAAAAATTTAGTGTGGAGATGCAGAAAGAAAGGGGCTTGAGGGGGCCGTCAGGGGACAGGACAAGAATTGAGTGGTTTTTCTGTCTGACCTTTACACATTTGCAGTGAGGCTATGAGTTGTCTGCATATGAGTATTTCTGTTTACATAATTTTTCCTCTTCTGACTGTATTCTCCGTCCCTGTGTACTTTTCATTTTTGTACATTCTGTTAAGAGCCATCTAGTAAAGGGTGTTGAGCAATGAGAATACAGTGGTAGTCGTATGATGAATGAGCATCTGCTAATGAAATGTTGTAGCTGCATTTCACTGATCTGTTCTCAATACTTAATTAAGAAAAATAAAACAGTAAAACTTGATCTAGAAGGTTTCATGATTGCTGTACAAGGAACCTCATTAAAAATATAAATTATATGTAGCAATTTCATCATTCAAGTACTTATTCTACATAAGATGTTACTTCGCACCATTAGAATTTTGCTTTGAGAAGCTCAAATTAGAGGCTGGATCACAAGTAGTAGCGCTACTTAAAAAAACTGTAATGAAGCAGAACTTGATTCCACATTGCATGTACAAAAGTATATGAAAGTACACATAGAAGTAGTCTTTTTACACTTCCAACTCCTTCTTATCACTCAAGTATTGCATTTGATCTGTACATGAAAAAAAAAAGAAGAATTTTATTATGATTAGGCCAAACCTAACTTTAGTCATTGCCAAACCTAACTTTGGGTTACTATCTGCACCCACCATAACAAAATCATTATAATCAAGTGTTCTTATTACTTTCAGCTATGTAATATTCAGTTATATTTAGCCTCTACACTTAAACTATGTATCTGCAGTGGGAGGTCATTCAAGTGATCTCTAAACTTTTATATACAATTTATTAAATATAACACATTTTAGTATTTTAATGCACTCATGATGACAAACATGAAGTAGCACATCAAATATAGTTGTAGAAAATTCCATCATTCTAGCAAGCACAGAGAATGCTCCTCTCCCGATTGATGTTAAAATTAATCTGATATTTTAATAATGAGGTCCAAAGGCAAAACCACATTACTTTACCTTTGTTCTAAAAGCAGGATGCAGACAGAACTGAAAATTCAGCTCCCCTATTGTGCCAAACCTACCGTGGATCCACAGAGCAGCTGTCATCTTTCTTGTGGCAAGGTGACTTCTTGCTCTCAAACAAGTAGTGTCCTATTATTTGAGCACCTAGCCTGTGGTGCTGGACCTTATGCTACTGTTCCAGTAAGCAAAATAAATATTATTTGGTTTTCTGAAAGGAAAATGGTGGTGAGAAGATACTTAACCTGTTAGAATGAATTAAAGAAAAATGGAGACAGAGATTTGATATTGGAAAACAGTGATTATGGTCTGGTCCTTGTTGGGAGATATTAATCTTTGGCTTAATAAGCAAGTTTTAAATAAGAATTAGTCACTTAGAGTTACAACACAGTGTGATATAGTATGTTGTTTGCCTTGAATATACTTGCTTTAGCATGAGTAGCTAAATTTTCTGGACTTGTACACCAATAGCTGCGAGCTTTCATCTGGAGATGTTTCTGGCTGGAATAGAGTTAATTTTCTTAGTCATTTTCCTACTAACATGTACAGTGAGAATAATGTTGATTACACACCAGTGTTTAAATTACTGCCAAGCAGTCCTTACTCTAAACCAGGGGCTTCTTAGTTTCCCATACTCTACCAGCTAAGCTACTGCATCAGAAGCACAAATCAGAAGATGAGGAGCAGCCCTCAGCAGAAGATGAGTATCAACACGGTAAGAACAGTTACTGGCCTGCCTGTGAGGTCATGGAAGAAGAATCCAATAAGGTGTTAGGAGGCTCCAGACCAAAAATTGCCATTGCACCACGAGGCACATGCAGGGCACATGAGGAGCAAATGCATAAATTCTGAGGGAATAAAGGCCCACGAGTCTTTGTGTGGGGTTCCTCAATAGATTAACCAGGCTCTAGTTGTCCTGTTGCTGTGCCATTCAATTATTTGGTTATTTTTTCCTGCAGCTGGATGTCAGAAACTCTGCTGTGAGGAACCTAGGGTGAAGAAATTTCTTTTTTAACATCTTCATTACATAGTGCAATGTTGTAGTCGTACACACGTAGAGCCTAAAATACTGGGCCTTATGCTCAACAGCTACATGTCATAATCATACTCTATGATGAGACAGGAGTTATGGCAGAATCTTACTATTTCCGTAGGAAAAAACTGTGCTTTAGGAACAATATTTCTACTACACTGTAGATATTGTATACTGTCTACTACATAAGAAACATTCTCAAGTGCACTTCAAGTAAAGTATAACTGATTTACTTGTTTTGTGCGTACAAATTTAAAATTTATGTTAAAGGTTATCTGATGTGTTCAGAAGAATGATAAATGGTGCAGGAAAGAGCTGAACAAGAACAAGGAAAATTATCCATATCTTTCTTGCCAAATGCAAGACTGGGCAGAATTATAAGGAAGGGGAAGGCAAGGGCCTGGGGTGAGATTCTGACCTTGCTGGTGTCAGCACAACTATTGTTCCATCTTTGTTTAGGATGAGGATACAGCCGTGGAATTGAGTTCTCTGTTAGCAAGGTTTGGTTTAGAACATCTTCTATGAACTTCAATCCTTAACAACGCTCAAGTGTTGTGCTTCCCTTACTGTCTTAACATTAGCCCTTATATACTCTGCTCCTGCTTTGTGACACAGGAGTAGAGGGAACTTGGAGGCTTCTTTGTGGTGATAAAAAAAGGAGAGAGTTTGTGCAGGAGGGAGCTGGAGAATGAAATACGTAAGTACTTCACCAGGCAGCCCAGTGAGTGACCTTCATTAGTTATCAAGATTCAACAGCAGTAGGCCAGCTTGGCTCCTGTGACCATGGAAATATACTGTGAATATAAGGTATGTCCAAAATAGGAAAATAGCATTAACTGGGGAGGGGGGAGGTGGGAGAGGCAAAGTAATTGAAAACTGGTAACACAAAGTATATGCAGAAAAAGGGGAAGCAAAAAGACTTGATTCTTCCAGTGATTCTATTATTCTCTAGTCTGGATCTGGCACTTAGAATCTCTATCTGATTTCATGTGACTACATGTTCTGTATAGCACTGACTTTACTCTGCCCTGCTACCTGATAATTGCTAACACAATTGAGACATGCAGTGAGGCAAGAAAAAGCACAGAACAAAGGTTTCTCTTGTTTCATACTTTTGTGATCATGGCACAAGTAAAAACAAACTGCTTGTTTCAGTCTGTTGACTTGTCTGGAGAGTAGCAGTCAGGACTCTTCTGGAAGACAAAGGCCTATCCTCATCCAGATCAACTGCAAAACATTTTTTCCAGAGAGAGATCATAACTATTCACTCACAGCACACACAGTCCTAGTGCATAAGTCAAAACAAGAAGTAGTCCTCAGACAAAGCACTGTATTGAAAGCAGTTTGTCAACAGCATTGTTTGCTTCTTGTAATTTTTTTTCAGGAAATGACAAAGATTTTGCTGATCTGCAATAAGAAATGAAATCGGAAGGATAGAGCACAAAAAGGCAAAGATACAGCTCAATTCAAAAAATGAATTTGAATCTACATTGACTGCTGGTAACAGTTCCTTAAAATATTCTCTTTCATAATCACATAATTTTTTAGATTATTTTCCAAGAGCATACCCACACTGGTAGTTGACAAATACTCAGTTTTTGATAGCTCCTTTGACAAAAGTCCCTAGCATTAAGTATTTTGGATGTACTTAGAAGCAGTTTCATTCACATCGTCTACCAGCTCTAGAGCATTTCTTCAGTAATTCAGCGGTAAATAGCATTATTTTTGTTAGCTGGTTTTTGCCCTATTAAATCATTATTAAGATGAGGTACCTATTTAAGTTGCAGGAGCTCACTTTTTGTATTCATTGCTGCGTTTGTGTTCTTTCAGAGCTAAAAAGCTTTCCAATGCTGAAGTACGTGCCTGACTGGAGAGTAAGAAAAAGGGACACAATTGAATAGGAAATGGAATGAAACTGTCTACTTACTGCCATTCCAAGGAGAATAAGTTAGGTTTACTTAAAAAAGATGATACAAAGTTAATAATGGTACTAAAAAAAACTAGTTCTGCTTGCTCAAGAACAAGAAGGGATGGGATAAAAGTTGGCCTATACAAAAGGAAAGCTATTGCAAAGCTCTTTCCTCCTTTTCCACCACCTGATGAAACTTGCTTACATCTGCTGACATGCATGCATGCATGCATGCATACAGGAAGATTTATTGGTTGATTCATAGGTAGGTAAGTGTGTGTGTGTGTGTGTGTGTGTGTGTGTGTGTGCAGTAGAAATTCTGAAATACACTGGTAAGAATCTACGTAAGGTATTTTAAAATTAATACAGCACCATGTCATTTTTGGGTTATCTTTCCTACTTCAACATCAGTCTCTCCTGAACCACAATAAACACAAAAAAGTGCACAAGCATGAATAAGTGTCTTTCTTACACAGCACAAACCCCCCTGCCCCCAACCAAAACTACAATTTCTCTGAATAAATTCCACGTTTCTTAAACCCCTGTCTTACAGTCAAGAAGCTGGTTAATAAATTCCTAGCATTCAGAGGATATTATCAATCAAAGCACAGGAAATTTCTCATGCCTATCTTCAATTGCCTCTTCTTCTTTTCCAAGTGTGTATCTGAACTAATTTTAATTCAAGTGGTACCTCCTCAGGCTATGTACCAGATTTACTGAAGTAACCATTAACTGGATGGACAGTCTGGGCTCCTGGCTACTCATTTATGTAGATATCCCATTTCCAGGCACAATATACATAATCCAACAAATTGATGTGATCATTCCTCTACCTCCCGCTAAACTGTTTCCCAGCAATATCCCAAAACCCACTGTGCGCACTCCTCTGCTTTCACCTTCTGCGGAATTTGTAGAATGTGGTTTAAGAACTAATCTGTGTATATATTTAACAGAGCTCAGATGAGCATAGTCTCGTAATGAAGTCATAAAGCAAGTCAAAATTGACTCAAAAAGCCCATCCAGAATTTGGGGGGCATAAAAGGTCTCCAGTGCAGTGTGCCTTCTGAGCCCAGGGGTGACCTTGCTAAACCCTCACTTGGGAGAGCTACACAGTTGCTTTATCCGAGTGCCCAGACGTGCTGAAATGATGCTACAATAGTGCACCTTTTTAAATACTGCTTTCTTTGACTTCGGGAAGAGTAAAGGGTGGATAAAGAAGGGTGTAAACATAAAAATAAAAATAAATACCTGTAACTTCAATACTGTTAAGGAAGCTTCCTTGAATAACTGCGATTTCATGCATACTGCTTACCTTGATCATGTTTCTTCAGTTCACTGCATATGGGTCTTCAGGGCAGCAGATTTCCCTCTCTCTTTTCCATTCAGAACCGGGGAAAAGTTATTTCCTAAGGGAAAGTCTCTGCACAGTAACCAGCACCCTCTTGTGTTCACGGCGCGCAGAGGCCAAACCCAGAGCCGACTAACTCGGATGACTCCGGAGCTTCAACCTGGAGCACCTTCCACGGCCCCCAAATATGACATAACAGCAGGAACCTGAAGTCTCATACATGTTTCTCCAGTAGCTGCTGGCTAAAGCTCAGACAGGAAAGCAGTAATTAGCACGGCTGTATGTACCTCATGTGTTAACTTTCTCAAACACCATCAGAAATACTCAATATGAACAACTTCTGTCCCAGTCTTTCTTTGGAGCTACCACTGCCTTTCCGAGAAGTTTGGGTGACTCTCAAAATAGAATTTACAGCATGTCTTCAACAGAAGCCAGCAAGTTCTCAATGGCTCTTCAGATCTCAGTTAAGGATTTATGAGATAGAAATAGTGTAATAGCAATTAAATAGTGTAATAGCAATTAAATGGCATAAGTAAATCCAAATTAGAATGAATATGCAGTTTGACTAGGGTACAGAACTGGTATCTAAATGAAAGAACAACTGATGCAACCACCAGTGGATCAGTTCTCCAGCCACAAAACTGTCCCTGAAGTGTGATGTTGTTGCTGTTGCTGTTGCTGCTGTTGTTGTTGTTGTTGTTGTTTTCCTGTTTGGATTACTTTGTACAGAAATCCAGAATTGCATATGCTTTGCATACAGTTCTCTGCAGAAACTGCTCAACAGCTGCAGAGTTTAATTCCTGAGGGAATGGCACAAAACTGTGTCAGGGGAGGTTTAGGCTAGATATTTGGAAGTGGTTCTTCACCCAGAGAGTGTTTGGGCACTGGAACACACTCTGCAGAGAAGTGGTCACAGCACGTGACAGAGTTCAGGAAGTGTTTGGATAATGCTCTCAGGTACATGGTGTGACTCTTGAGGTGTCCTGTGCAGGGACAGGTGTTGGATTTCATGATTCTTATGGGTCTTTCCCAGCTTAGGATATTCTGTGGTTCTTAGAGAACTGCATATTTTTGCAGCTTTTTTAGATCCTCCTACAGAATTCTGTAGCATATAATGCTCTTATTGCACAGCAGTCATTCTCCAAGAATCTTCCAGTACAACTACTATTTTCTGTTTAATTCTGTGGTTTTCTCTATGAACAAAAAACCCAATCCAAGTATTTTGCACATGAATTTAACTGTATTCTTTTAGGCTTGTATCTTACTTACATAGAATTTTGTCATCTTTGCTGAGTCTTTAATAACTTTTCCGTGTAAGACTACTATTAAAACTAGGTAAATTTGAATCCAGCTTGAATTCACAAAGTGATGGATATAAAAAGATATATAAGCTTGCAGTAGGTGAGTTTAATGAATGTGAAATATATTCTGAAGAACATGAGGTGCAACAATAAGTGCTGAATGCACTCATGAAGATAGATTTAAAGTAGAAGTAATTAACTCAAAAAACTAGCTTTGTATCTTGAACCACAGTGTTCCTTATGTGTATAATGGGGGTGAAATACTACATACAAAAACCTGCTAGATCAGCTCAAGTTAGGGCATGACCTATTCTAAATTCCTGTCATTTAATGTGTATCAGGAATACAAAAAAGCATGGGTGAGAAGGGATTTCAGCCCTTGCAGCCTTGGCAGGGCATGGTGAACACATTCTAGCTGGTGTGCCCTTACATCCGCTACCCCCCATTGGTTCATTATGGAATCCTGTATCTGTACTAGTGTTTATAATAAATTGTTAGGAAAAAAAAAGTCCCCTTGTTTTCTGATACAAATAAATTAGTTAATCCCTCCTTGATTCTGCTGTTTAAAAAGACAGGTTCACCATCTACTAATCTTCATGTGAGTTTAGTATCACAATTTAAATAAAACCAAAAATTCTGTGTTCAGATGCAGAAAAATATCCTCCCCTGATGTATTTCATGAAGATTGCTGTTAATTCCATCAGTACAAATGAGAGGTGAGGTTACAATAAAACTATGGCTTGTTTAGCCATAGTGTCCTCCATGGATATGTCACCCAGAAAGTGATAATCTCGCACTTGCCTTTATGCTTTTCATTATGTTCTTAATTTTAGTTGAATTTTGTTTAACACATCATCCTATTGTCATCATTAGTTTCATTTCTGTGATCTCTTCTGGCAAGGATGTGCACTTTGGTCTGAAGTGTTACCTGTTTTACGGATAAATGCAAGAAGACAACTGCCGGTGTTGTCTCCCAAATTCACAACTAGAATGCAATTATGCTTTAAACAATTCCGCATATCAAAGAAGCCTTTATCTTTGACTGGAACATATTGAAGAAGTCTTTTAATTTTTAGTTATTGCATTTCTTAACTGGCTCTGTGGTTCGGTTTCTTTAATTCTTTATAGATGTCACGAAATGTCATAAAAAAGAAAGTGGCAAACCTCTAAACAAGACTTGTAAAGTCTTGTTGCAAATATTCATGACCTCAATGACTATTCTGAAGGCTTGTCGTGGTTTGACACTGGCCAAATGCCAGGCACCCACAAAAGCTGCTCACTCACCCTCCCCTGCCACAGCTGGGCAGAGGAGAGAAAAAAATTAACAAAGGGTTCATGAGTTGAGATAAGGACCGGGAGAAAACACTCCAAGGACAAAAGAGGCTCACCTTAGAGGTACAAAGTGAATTTATTACTAACAAAATTAGAGGATGATACTGAGAAGTAAAATAAGCCCTTAAAAACACCTTTTTCCCCATCCCCTCCCTCCTTCCCACCAACAGTGCAGGGAGGCAGGGCAGGGGAGTTTGGTCAGTTCGTCACCCGAGATCTTCTTCCACTGCTCAGGGAGAGGAGTCCTTCCCCTGTGAGACCATGGGATCCCTTCCCACAGGAGACAGTTCTCCAAGAACTTCTCCAGCGTGGCTCCAATCTCATGAGCAGCAGTCCTCCCAAAACTGCTGCAGCATGGGTCTCTCTTCCCACGGGGTGCAGTCCTCCAAGGACAGGCTGCTCCAGCCTGGAAGCGAGGGCCCTCTCTCTCCCCTGGGTCTCCCACGGGGTCACAGCCTCCTCCAGGCATCCACCCGCTCCGGCACGGGCACCTCCCCCACGGGCTGTGGGTGGATCTCTGCATCCCCCGTGGATCCCCACGGGCTGCAGGGGCACAGCTGCTTCACCATGGTCTGCACCACGGCCTGCAGAGGAACCTCGGCTCTGGGGCCTGGAGCACCTCCTCCCCCTCCTTCTCCACTGACCTTGGTGTCTCCATGTTGTTTACCTCACATGTTCTCACCTTCTCCTCTTCTCTAGCTGGAATTAACACTGCGCCCCCACCTTTGTTTTGATTTTCTTCTTAAATCTGTTATCACAGAGGCATTACCATAATTTCTAATTGGCCCAGCCTTGGCCAGTGGCACGTCCATCTTTGGAGCCATCAGCCATTGGCTCTGCCAGACAGGGGGGAAGCTTCCAGCAGCTTCTCCCAGAAGCCACCTCAGCCCCACCCCTGATACCAAAAACCAGGCCATGCAAAACCAACACAAGGCTATAAAAAAATAGGTGAACAAATGCATGATTGCTCTACCGAGCTTTTTGGAAAAAGCAGATAAATTTCTAGCTGATACAATAGAGAAGAGTGTATCTGAAAATTGTGTGCCATTAATGAATTCTTAATAGTCTGGAAGTCTAGTCAGGGGAAATGTACTTTATCCAGATAAGTGCAAATAGACATGTTGGAGTTTCAGCTCCATAAGGGAGAAAATCAGCATATGTAGTGTGAATATCAGAGTTAATAAGTCTGTTGTGAAGAATGGTAGGGTATGATGTCTCTTTAATAGAGTCATAGAATCGATTCTTTGGATTGGAAGGGACCTTTAGAGGGCATCTGGTCCAATACCACCCTGGAAAGAGCAATGACATCTTCAACTAGATAGGTTGCTCAGAGCCCTGTCCAACCTGACTCTGAGTGTTTCCGGAGTTGGGGCACCTACTACATCTCTGGGGCACCTGTCCCATCTTTTTGCCACTGTCATCATAAAATTTCTTCCTAATATCCAATTTAAATTTACCCTCTTTGAGTTTAAAACCACTTCTCTCTGTGCTATTACAGCAGGCCCTGCCAAAAGCAGGGCTTATCTTTATTATAAGCCCCCTGTAAGTATTGAAAGTCTGCAGTAAGATCTTCCCAGAGCCTTCTGTTCTCTGAACAGCCCCAACTCTCTCAGTGTTTCCCCATAGGTGAGGTCTTCCATCCCTCTGATCATCTTGGTGGCCTCCTCTGGACTCGTTCCAACAGGGCCATGTCCTTCCCGTGCTGGGACCCCAGAGCTGGGTGCAGTGTTCCAGGTGGGGTCTCACCAGAGCAGAGCAGAGGGGCAGAATCCCCTCCCTCCCCTGCTGCCCCCGCTGCTTTGGATGCAGCCCAGGACACGTTTGGCTCTCTGGGCTGGGAGTGCACATGGCTGGGTCATGTCCAGCCTCTCACCCACCAGCACCCCCAAGGCCTTCTCAGAGGGCTGCTCTCCATCTGTTCATCCTGACATTTCCATGGGCCCACTTCTCAAGCTTGTCCAGGTCCCTCTGAATGTCATCCTGTCCTTTAGGAATGTCAGCAGCACCACTCAGTTAGGTGTCATCTGCAAACCTGCACTTAATGCCACTGTCTGTGTCATTGCTGAAGACATTTTACAGTACTGATCCAAACACAGACCCCTGAGAGACACCACTTGTCACTGATGTCCATCTGGACATTGGGCTGTTGACCACTACCCTCTGGATGTGACCATCTGGTCAATTCCTCATCCACCAAGCAGTCCACCCATCAAATCCATCTCTCTCCAATTTAGAGAGGAGGATGTGGTGAGGGACTGCGTCAAAGGCCTTACAGAGTTCTAGATAGGTGATATCTGTAGCTTTTCTCTTGTCATTTTACCAGAGAAGGCCACTGGGTTGGCCAGGCAGGACCTGCCCTTGGTGAAGCTGTGCTGGCTGTTTCAAATTATATCCCTGTTCTCTGTGTGCCTTAGCACAGCTTCCAGGCTATCTGTCTTCCCAGTTATAGAGGTGAGCCCTCACCACCATCCACTTTCTCTGTGCCAGACCCTGAAATGTAATTTGTGGTTCACGGCTGGAACCCAGCAGCTGGTTTTTTGCTTTGGTGTGATAATTTCTGTGGATCCTCTAGGATCCTATAAGACAATCACAGGACCAGAAGAAGTGAAGTACTTCTGGGACAAAGCCTGGCTGCTGTGTGGTCGTTCTCTTACAGTAGTGCCTGCAAGTGAGAAGACATTCTGCACCCCAGGCAAAACAGGCAGGATCTCCAAGTTGCTGTTGAGTTGATGACCAAATACAAAACGGTATTTGCCATTTACTAGGGAGGAATTAAAAGAGCAACCCTTGAATGCCTAATCAGTATTTGCTTTCATTTCCAATCTCATTACAGCTGCTATTGCAGACAGACTGTATGGAAGGGCTCCAGGCAGGTCCCACGCACCTTCTGCACAATCTTGCCAAAATCTGAAGACCCAGACCTTGAGCTGAAAAGGGGCTCACACAGAAGGGGTGAGGTACTGGGGGAATGAAGGAAGGACCCAGGTAAGGCTGCTCAGGTTCCTGAGTTCCTTTTTGTGCATCCTCCCTTTCCAGCAAGGAAGAATCATTTCTTAGAGATCAAGATCTGATGGGTGACTTGCTGGGAGTTGTAAGGAGTCACAGATCATCCAGACAGGCAAAGTATAGCTGCATGTTCCATCTTGCTTTATTGTTAAAAAAAAAAAAAAAAAAAATCTAATCCCCCAAATCTCATTCATCATTGTTAAGCTAACGCAGTCATTTAGTCGAGAGACAGCTGCATGCTGAGAATGTAATTCCATTACAACACTGCCACCTCTTGTTCTTCTGCTGGTTTCGTTTTTGCCCAGCTCCAATCTGAGGTGGATACACCACCAGCAGAAAGGCATAAAGTCTCCACTACTTTTGTTAAACTGAAACCTGAAAGGAAGAGCAACTGACTGGATGCAATGTCATGTACTTCTATAAAAGTTACAAAAAGGTAGAACGCTTGAAAACATCCACATATTCTATCAATCAGTGTTGATTAGTGTGTAGCTATTTTCTCTGCCAACTCGAAGAAGGAGGCGCTGAAAGAAATGGGGTGGAGAAAAAGGGGCAAACAAACCAAACCTACCACAAGAACAAAAAGACACCCCAGAATCTGAGAAGCTGCAAAATCCACCTCAGGAGAAAATGTCATGGGATTTGTCCAGTATATGTGAAATAAATTTTATCCATGCAATGGTTCCTCCAAACTCTGTGACTTCTGATGTGAACCTCAGTTTTCCTCTCAGAACTTGTGCCATCTGCTACCCAGAGGCATACGTATTCCAAATGCTGGTTAATGAAGAGCAGTGCCCGCCTCCACTAGGAGCACCACGCCTGGGAATTATGTAGAGCCTCCTGGAGAAGACTTGGCTGCAGATAAGTAATGTAAGTTGATCATCTTTGTCTTTGAGTTTTGACTAGGTGGTCTCTGGGAAGAGGTTTGCTCTAGAAGAAGGTGGATCACACTGTGGTAGTGTATGGCAGTGAACGACAGGTACGACATGGGGAAAGCCCACAGATGGCAAGGAGAAGAGAAAAACTGGCTGGGCCTCTTTGTTCTTCTGATATTCAACTAGCTTCTTCGTGGGGGTTGAACTACTGACACAGGTGGGGTTTCTGCACGGATTCCTTGATTTCTAGCACTGTATTTCATTTTTATTTATTTCAGATAGCAGCTGAATTCACTCTCTTGAATTAACACCTTTTCACTAGACTTTTTCATGATGTCTCCCTATGTTTCAGTCTTCATGTGTAGAGTAGCTGAAAACAGGGGTAATGTTTTAGCCAAACCCAAGTGCCTGGGAGCTGCCAGAAGACTCCAAAACTGCTGAGCAACCCAGGCACACAGCACCAATCCCCTGGGCTGTGGGGCCAGCTGAAACTGCTGGTCAACCCACCACACAGAAAGAAATGACCTGACAACCAGCCTGTCAGGAGCAGTTTTCATGTCTCTTTCTAGCTGGAAGATCCAGTCAAAAAGAAAAATTTGGTCTTCAGATGGAGCTGGCAGGAGGCAAGCAGATTTACGGTGGTTGAGTTCTAATAGGATAGGACTTGAACCAGCTGGGTTTTTCTACTTCATAGTCAGTAAACTCATTAATTCTGAACCACAGTTACTGAATCCAGACTTTCTTGCAGCCCTTTCTGGTGTCTAAACCCAAGATGAACTCTCAAAAACTGTGCTTCTTGTTTTGGACACGTTGTGTGTAGGGCCCACCTTGGAAGTGTTAGTAAGGTGAAATCAGGAGATATTTTAATTTTAAAAATGGTGTCATTTCATGTAATTGATTTCAAGAATGAAAAATACACAAATGCCAATTCTATCCTGACTCTTACAGCACAAGTTTCTCTCCTCATCTGTTTTTTTTTTTAATCTCTACAATAGAAATAACTGTAATGTAATGTAAGTGATCATGTATATAACCAACATGCTAGGAGACCTCAGGTTAGTGCACACAGTATTGCAGAGAATATTGTCATAATGTCAATATTATGAAAATAAGTCCTAAATCCTGATTTCTTAAGTTAGGTTTTAGATTTATAATTTTGATCTTTATGTAACCCACATTTATATTTTCAAGCACTATAATCAGGCAAAACAAGAACGATAAGATCAACACATAAGCTGAATAATTCTTGATATATTTTAGCCCATTATTTCACGTTTCAGTCCAGTTCTGTGTAAATACACCTTCAGTGAATGTTACATGTAGAGTCAATCTACACGGGCAGTTCATTGGGATGATTGTGGTACTTGGGGCTGGACACAGCCCTGAGGGGACCATCAAACAGCCAGAGTATGTGCTCTCTGACTGAAAGCAGCCAGCACCAAAATTGTACAGTCCTTGTTATTGTTTGCAAACCAAACAGAGATTCTACACAAATAATTTCATCATTCCAGGAGAAATCAAGGCTTTCTACACTACCTCTGGGAGATAGAAAAACATCCACAAGCAGTTACGAGTTTACAAAACCTGACACTTGCCTCCAGCCCTGCGAATGTACTATCACACCTCTCCCCCACAGGCATTACTCACCCACGGTCACAAAAATTGCAGGCAGAGCTGGATACCACTCCTGATTGCTCTATTCCTGCTCACTACATATCCATTTCTCTCTGTAAAGTCCTCCCTGAACAGTGTTCCCACCAAGTACACCACGGCTCTTGCCTTAATTTAACCCTCCCCTCCTGACTACCCCATATACACAATCCCCCAGGTCAGTACTCCCTTTCCCATGGATGGAATACCCTGGGCTTGTGGTCCCACCTGTTAAAACAGCCTCAGCACTCTTGGTGTTCTCAGCTACCCTTTATTCTGTCCTTCTCTGGGCTAAGAAGAGCTCATTCCTGTCCTGCAAAATAATAACTAATAATAACAACAATAAACCCCAGCAACAACAATACCAGCAATAATAATAGTAGTAATACTGATAGCAAAATGAGCAATGGTGGGTCTCTTTTTGAAGTCAGCTTCTTTATAGCTGTTTCAGTTGGAATTGCTTATGCGCTCTTACTGTTTAGGAGTAAAGCAAACACCTTGTAGAAGCCTTTTTCTCACAAAAGTCTGGGTTTCTTACATAAATTTGTGCTCTCTTCAGCATGAAATATGAAAATTCCTTGCATGTCTTTCCCGTGTCTGTCTTGGCCCATGCAGCCCCTCATCTCCATGCTGATAGAATTAAGAGCTGGTTCTCGCAAAGACACCCATGGGTTAATTGTGACAAAGGAGAGGCAAGAAATTCCTTCAGGGATCCATAATTTATGGGAATCAAACACAAAGGAACACACATGATCCAGCTCATGGTGCTTGCCCCCCACACACTGCCTCCCCAGACAAGTCCTGCAGCCGGGATACACCACGTGCTCTCCCAAAGGAACACCTGAAGTCCTAAGCCTCTGTGTTCATCACAGCCCCTCTGGGTGCCTGTGGGGAGGGAGCAGACATCAGCTGAGCAGCACCAGAACACATGGACCTTGGTTTCTAGTCTGTCCTGACCTGGCTGATGGCACACAGTAACACTTGCAGTAGTTTTGGAGAAATCCTTAGCCTCTCCCTCTGAGTGCTAGGGATTCCCATGTGAATTAAAACACCCAAAATACCATCATCAGAACACTGACTTTATTAATAGAGACAAACAAATGATTAAAACACGTTATGAATTTGCTGAAACACACAGTGTACCTGAGGAGGACAGACATATTTATATACATCAGTTCATTGTAGAAACGTGAGCCATTTGGTCTAGATGACTAGGATATCCCCAGGTAGTTTGCAACGAATCCAGACAGCTTTCTCTCCGTGGTGGCCCTGGTAAAGCAACCGATTTCCCCCCAGTCCCACCCCAGCCAGGCTGGTACCCGACCCCTGCACACCACCAGTGTCTCATGCAGGACTTTCTACAGCACAGGGTGAGCACAGCCGGATTTGGCCTGCGGCCAGCGGTGGGGGTGAACCCCACCGAGGGCTGTGGGCCTCTTGTTCTAGGGTGTGCTGAGCTAGGTCCTCTCAGAGGAGAGGCAAGAGAGAGGGGGTCAGGGTGCTTTGGACTCACCCGCATCCCGCCCCTCCCCTCTACCCCCAACCACCCCAGGGGAACCCCTGGCCCCGGCTCCTCCAGCCGGCAGTGGGTGGATGTTTCCCGCCCGAGGAAGGAGCCGGAGAACCCGGGGCACTGCATGAGGTCAGTACCACTTCCCGGCACGGCTTGGCACTACTCGGGTCTGCACCGGGACGGCACTTGAAGCTCCCGGGACCGGCACCTCTACTCCCAAGGCACGGCCCGGGATTTTCCTGGACGGACAAAAACAAGCCGGGGAGGAGGGGAGGGAGAGGACGGAGTGGGGCGGGGGAGAGAAAGAAAACAGCTCCACGGATGTCGGATGTCACGGACGGCGTTACACGGGCGACGCGGGGGCTTCTCGCTGCGTTTCTCGGGCGGAGGAGCTGCGGGAAGTCGCCGGCACGTCGGGGCGGCCAGACGTCGGTGCCTGCACTCCCAGCGGCTTGTCCCGGGGCGCCCCTGCTTACAGGCACTTGAGGAGGAAGGAATTGCACGAAGTCCCCCGCGGGCAGTCGCAGAGCTTCCCGATACGAGCCCCCTTCCTCACGGCGCACTGCTCCCCGGCGTCGCACTGCGGGCAGCGGCCGGCCGTGAGTGGGACTGCCACGAGCGGCCACCCAGTCCTGCCCGTCTAGCCCAGTGCCGTCTAGCCTAGTTCCATTCTGTCCCGTGTCGTCCTGTCCCGTCTAGTCCAGTCCCCTTCCCTTCCCTTCCCTTCCCTTCCCTTCC
>VZRV01003326.1:573628-591866 GCA_013398115.1 Falcunculus frontatus
GGCCGCCACGGCGCACAGCGCCAGCGCCCGGCAGCTCTCCATGGTGCTGCCGCCCCGCCGCCGCCGCCGCCGCCGCCTTTATAGCGCCGCGCCCGCCCCGCCGTGCGTCAGCGCCCACCGCCGCCGCGCCCCGAGTGTCCGCACGGCACGGCACGGCTGGGCTCCGCGCTCCCCACCTCCCGACCGCCCCAGTCGGTGCCCCAAAGCGCCGGCCGTCCCTTACCCTCGGGACAAACAGCGGATCCATCTCTGAGGGCACCCGGGGGGAAAGCGGCCAGCTCAGCCGCACCCTGCCCGCACTCCCTGTGCTCGTCCACAGCCGAGGGCTGGGTCGATCCCGTGTTATGCGAGCAGAGTGGGAAACTCTTCCCTCGCCCCTCGGGGCTGGGATGGTTGAGGGAGAAGGTGGACAGTGGACACACAGAGATGAAAGTGGAAGTTGGGCTTGCAGACTTGGGAGTCTAGGCTTGGAAATCAACACAATGATCTAACAGGAGGGAGAGTAAGTAGCCCGTGGGCTAAGGAAAAGCACGACGTGATGAAAGGAAGAGCCATGTGGGAGGATTAGCCTGAAGGAGCTGGGGGAGGGGCAGAAGGGGGACGGTAGATAGTGATGATGAGCAACAAGCTGATGAGGATGTGAATGCGTGAATAACGACAGGTGGGAACCAACAGTGTGGGGAGGCTCAGGGCAACCGAGAGCAAGGTAAGAAGCAGCATCAAAAGACCCAGGATAAAAGTAACTGCTAATACGTCAAGCAGAACTGTGAATGGTGCTTGAGGTCAAATATAACACTGAGCAGGTTCTTGGGGAGCATCATACACCCTGTGTGTGAAATGAGGCCACCTCTGTTTTGGGAGAGGAAAAAGTGCAGTCGCCAAAAGGAGACCTAGCATCAGTGAACACATGTCATTCAGACCTTCCCATTGACATTTGGGTCTGCAAGACCAGTGGCCTCATGTCCATGAAGGCTCTCACTGAAAAGATCCCTGGCAGGCTCAAACCTGTCCAGGCGTCATGGCCATGGTGGTGGCAGGGGCAGCTCTTCCCATTAAGAAAAGCAGTGGCACGTCAAGAAGAGCATGCAAGATGAAGGACAGTGCCCAGCCTTCTCCAGCCTCCTCTGGGCCAAGGCTGGAGTAAAACAGGGTCACTGAGCAGCAGTTTTGCTGGCATGACACATTTGGCCATCTGGTTGTTGGGACAAGGAGGCAGCGAGCTGGGTCTGCCTGTGAGGAGGCTTCACTTCAAGCTCACAGCTCTTAAGTGGCTGTGGGGACGTTCCTGCCTGCAAGTCAACAGCACCAGAAACTGGGCTGTGTCTCCTTAGGTGAAGGGAAGATCATTTGGAGAAGGAGAAAGATGGAAAACCTCGTTAACAAAACTTTCCCAGCTGGTCATTTGTAGAGAAGCTAGGAAGGGGAGCTAGGAACAGCTTGAAAAGGCAATACAATGTGAGCACACACACAAAAAAAATTGTTTAAAAAAAATTAAACAGGTCCAGGCATGTATTTTTCCACGTAGGCAGGTATTCTTTAAAGGGAACAACAGGACTGTGGTTTAGCAAGTAATTTTCAACAGCAGCATTTTGTTTGAGGCAATAAAAAGGCTCTGGTCTCTCTATCACGTTGCTTGCCTCCAGTGCTGCGTGTTCACCTCTTGCTGTTAGTCCTCCCACACACTCCTATTGATCATCGCACCCAGCAAAGGTCTCGTTTGTAATTGCTGGTCAGAGAAGAGATCCTCTGCCTGTTTGTGTGGATCCTCCAGTTTCATTTAGCCACAGGGTAGGCTGATTTCAGACGTCATGCTGGTGGTAAACCACTCATAGAAAAGCCCAGGCTTTGATCCCAGACTGGAGCAAAAACACAACCATGTGCAGTACTGAAAATGATGGGTGTGCCTTAACAAAGTTTCTTAGAACAGAGAAATAACCCAGGCTATGAAAAATGCAACACTTCATACGGAGAGGCAGATATACGGCCTATTCAACTTTAAAAGCAGCATCTGTGAAGTCTGACCAAAAATTCAAACCATATTTTATAGTATGAGGATTACTCATGCAGTGTTGAACACACCAGAGATGCTCAGAAAACATCACTGTCTTCTTTCCAACTTGCACTTCCA
This sequence comes from Falcunculus frontatus, assembly GCA_013398115.1. NCBI lineage: Eukaryota > Metazoa > Chordata > Aves > Passeriformes > Falcunculus > Falcunculus frontatus. Next base: position 575,757 of record VZRV01003326.1, read on the forward strand.
GTAAAAAGCTGAATTTAATGTTAGCTACTCTAGTAAAATTATTGTTGAATGTGCAGGCAATTACAAATTTCTGTTTCGAAAAGTCATTCTATCTGTCTGGCTACAGGCACCGATAGAATTGTGTAAGTTTCTGTGCTGGTTAATCACTGTATCACACACTGACGGACATCACTGTCCCTTGTTCCCCATTCACCCATTCTTTTACACTCTGTCTCCAGTACTAGGGGATAAAAAATCAGCAGGATTAATATCAGCAGGATAGCTGAATATTAAGTAAGTGTCAGAAGCTACCAGGAGAAGGAGCAGAAAAAGGGTCAAGATATAAAACCACAAAATCACTGTTTACAATTACAAAAGGGCAGGTACTTTCTAACAGCATCAGTAGCCAGACGTAAGACAGCTGGCTGTGGAATGATGGGAGCTTGTGGCACTTCAAAGCTCAGCTCTGGATAGTCTGCATGGAATTCCATCAGACCTTGGGGACAGACAGCTCTGTTGTACCTAAGTACTAATTCAAGCTTCTCAAAGCTAACTTTCTCCATGCAAATGTTACTGCAGACAAGGTACAAACAGAACACTACCAATGTGCATTAGCAGCTGTATATCAAATGGATAATTTTGAAAGTCATATATGTTTTTCATAATCACATTCTTCCATCATGATCAATTACTTAGGTGTACTTCTAAAAGCAGGAAAATAATGGTGGTTTATGTTGATGCTGGTGAGCAGTGCTGAAACATTTATGCGTGTTCTAGGTTTGGCTTGACATAGAGTTGGATGCATTTTAGGACTACTAGACTGTAGAGATTAGTTCAAGCATTTGAACAAGTGCCTCTACTGAATCAGAGACATGAAAATGGACATCTGGCTTTAAGTGGATGCTTTAAGGCTTTGCAGAAAAGCACGGGGCTTTTATAAGTGCCTTGTTAAATTGCCCTAATTTATAAATCACAGTTAAAAAAATAATATACCATCAATGGTTTTCTGAATCAAGACATTTCTTTGGCTGAAACCTCGAACAGCGAGGAAAATCTAAGATAAATCAGAGTTCTGCCACATCTGAAGTAATGAGTCCAGAGGCATACTTGAAAGATAACATCTATTTCAGCAGCAGATAGCAATTCATCTTGATGAGTAATAGTTTGGAAAAAAGCCATTTAAATAAAAGATGGGTTCTCAGAACAACAGTACATATACCAATGCCCACACAAACACTGAGGCTACAAACTCCCCAATAAATTAACCCCATATGGGTGGAAGAGTGGTGGGAACAAGTCCCCAGTGGCTTCTCTATTTCTGCAGGCAGAGCTGTTGCAGAGGCTGTGCACTATCCACATCTCATTTCAGCCCTGGAAGAAGACTCATATTGATTGTGTTCCAGAGGCACTGCCTTGATGTTTTTTAAACAAACTGACACCAGTTTTGATTGAAGACCAAATTGTAGCTCCCAGGTTCCCAGCACCTTCCTAGATGCCATGAAAAGAAAAACGGCAATGGTTACATTTTTACGATCCATCCTGAATTCACCATCTCAGCCCAGGTAATTTGAGAAGGAAACCCTTGGTTACTGAGAAGCTTAGCCCACCTCATTCACAGCTTCCCACTTCCTTCTGTAGAGGTGTTTGAAAACATCCTCAAGGTCACAGTATCGACTCTTTTAAACTCCTTGCAGTCAAAAATTAACCTCGTAAATAGACCACATCTAACTACCACTAAGAAACAGAACACTGTAACCTCTTGGCCTTCCCTCTTCTCAGGGGCAGGAGGAAGGCACACAGCTTGGAATAGCTATGCCCAAGGCAAGAATAGATAGGAGCAAAGGTCCCCAGTAAGTCTAGAGCACCACATGTGATGTCCTGGTCGACCACAGTTTGCGTGCTTGATATGGCACAGCCATTTCCCTTGCTCCTCAACCTCCATCTGAAAAATCAGTGTCATCCCAAGCACCACCATTTCCAGTAAGGAAACAGGTTAGTGGTTGTGAACTGCTGCAATACGCTGAAGAAGTGAAGTCTTGAAATAGCCACCCACAGCTTTTACATTGCCTCTGCCATGGTATTACACCCTTACAGTGGCAGTTACCCTTAATTTAGGTTTATTTAAAATTTCCTTTCATTCCAAAAGAGATCCCACTGGTAGCACAAGGCCAATGAAAACCAAAAACTACTGTTGTAATGGCATCCATATTAAACCTAAAAGGTAGCTGCTACTGCAAAAGCATGAGACTCCTGGTGGCAGACACAATGCAAGAGCTCTGGGTGATTCTTTTGAGATAGCATGAATAGATCTACCAACATCATCAAATGAGGTACAAACATGGGGTCCAACTCATCACTCCTGCTGGCTCCACAGAAAACAATGTTTTCCAGCAAACCTCTGGGCAGCAAGAGACTATCTCAGTGATCAGAGCACCATCACACATGAGAGGCACTGCATAGAGTCAGTGCCTCATACAGAACGCATCACAGTAATATGCAAAAGCTTTTCCCAAATAGCTGTGTAGTGGAGAAGCGATAACCTCCAGTGACTCTCTGAACTGCTGTTCTGCACTGAAGATCCTACTCAATAGTGACCACTAACTAGATCATGCTGGTAAGATGCTAAGCCTGTGATGATTAATTTCATTTACTTAACATGTTTCCAAAGCTACATATTATTAAGGCAGAATACTTCTATTTAAACAGAGATGTGTTTTGACTTTGCTTGCACACATATTCAGAGGAAGAAATTTTGACAAATGTAAAGAACTTTTCAGAGGTAACAAGCAACAGAGAGTTACCCTTCTCAGAAGCATCTTTCCAAACATACCTGCTTCTGTCATCTGTATCCCAGGATTATCTGTTACTGTCTCCAACATGGCATGATTTAATTACCAGTGTAATTGAAATAATATATTCAAAATAAAAATATTATTTAGAAGAGATCAGACTTCTTAGAAACAGGCAGTAGTCCTTACGGCTTTGGGAGTGACAGACAGGTGAAAGTGACCCCCATAATTAAGAAGAGAAGGACATGTGCCTGAACTGATTATTCAACTGGAGTAGGAGAAAATACAGTGTGTTTCTTCTTATTGGAAGCCACTAACAGCATTTCAGGGTCTGGAACTCTTTCTCCCTGCTTATATATTATATATATATTTATATATTTTACAAATCTGTCTTTAAAAGCAGGGTATTTTTAAAGGCATTTCAGAAGCCTACTAACCATAAATAATTCCACTTTACTTTCAGGATCAAGAAATCTTGGGTCTATGCCAGACCTGTTCACAAACGTGTAGTGAGACAAGAACAAGTGGCACAAAAGCACAGATCTGTGCCTAGTTGGCAGTATTTTAAACTATTATTCTCTGCTAAATATTCAATATACTAAGAACATGCATGTAAGCATGGGAGTGCAGACCTACAGAAGTAATCTTTCTAGTGGTGCAGAACACACCAGGCTTTGGAGACATTTCATCTCAGTAAAAAGAGAGGAAAACTGCTACTTTAGTGCAATACAGAAGTGTGCCAGAGAGCACACAGCTCAACATATGCTACGCTGTCTGCTTTCAACATTGAAGATCCCCATTCCAAAGAATTATTTTCTCTTTTGCATCTGTCTGAGACACAACTGGGAAGACCGGTAGACAGCAGACCTTCCATCCTCCTCTTGGATCCAAGGGGAATTCCTCTCCACAGAAGCCTAGAAGATGACAGCTAGCATCTTACCCAGGATGATCACTTTGCCTAGCAGTCTTTCCTCTCCCCACAGGCCAGCACAGGACAGGACCTCTGTTCAGGTACACTGGCTCTTCTTGGACTTGACTCTCAGTTAAGAATGTTTCTGGCAATGGCTATCTGGGCACCTGTAGAGCAAAGCTAGATAAAATAAAATCCCCCTCCTATTCCCAGCTAGAACAGTATTCAGTTTCTACAAGGTGCAATGTTTCTGAAAAGAACAAATTAAATGACAGACATTGAATTCTTGAAAAAACTTCACACTCCAACAAGCTACCCTAAATGAATTAGATTAACCAAAGCACTCCAGTATCTCAAAACTCCTTAAGTCACTGGATTTCAGGCTTCTGCTCTGAGTGAAGGTTTGATCCTTGTGGAGAGAACACTCTGCCTTTATGAAACCAAAATTACCAGAAGGACCACACACCAAGATGTTTAAACACCTTTGCAGCCAATCCCTGTCCTCACACATGCTCTCAGCAACCTGCTGATTTCACAGATACCAGTACACATCTTTAATCTCTTCCAGAAAACATTATGCATCCATCAGGTTCAATAGCTGTTTTGACTTCAGGGAACCACACAGAAGAGCAATGTTTTTTGGATGAAAGCCAGAGACAGAACAAGATGACAACAACTGCATGAAATCTGTAATTTCATGCTGTGTCGAAGTCCCTGCCTGCCCTTACAGAACTTTCCTTTCACAAAAATTATTTACTAGCAAATGTGGGTTTTTCTTCGTCGGACTGCAAAAACATTTTGCATTTATAGGAAACATACAAAAAAGAATTAAAAGAAACAAAGGAGCTGATAAGCACCAAATATGTAGCTTACTTTGCACATTTATTTATGTAAGATAGTATCAATAGTTTCTTGTCAAATAAGAAGTATAATGCTAGAACCTGCAATTTATTCATGCAATGCAGTTATATAAGCACTTAAGTGACTAATTTCAAATCACTATCAAAAAACTGAAGCACCGTGTGACAATTACAGTCAGTGAAAATAATGATGAAAGTTTCATTAAAAATAGCATCTTACAAATCTTTATTTTTAATCACCGCAATATTGTAGTTAGTGTGCTGCCTAGCCCCAAGTAAAATACACAGAGGTAATTCTGATGACCACATGTTTAAGTTTACATCCTGAAAACTCCGAATTCTGTCTTCTTCGTGGGTGCATTTAGTGCTGCACTGAGACTGAGGCCCAAAACCAGTCTTGTGTCAGCTGGATCAATAATTCCATCATCCCATAATCTAGAGAAAAACCAAAAACATAACAAACCAAAACTGTTAATAATTAAAGGAAATCAACATATACAGCTGGTATACTTTCAAACCCATGAAACTGGAAATGGTTTATATTAAAGAAAGAGGAGTAAATTAGCTAAATTATAACAATGGAGTCAATTCATGCTGTTCATCAATGCAATAGACTGGTTTGCATTACTCCATGGAATTTGTCTTCTAGAACAAAGTATACATTTTAGGTAAGTGAAGAATGTCAGACCCACATATTTTAAATAGATTCTTCATACTTAATATAAAGAAAAAAGCCCTCTTTGCTTGTTAATGTTCACGTGGAGAATGACCATCTGTCAATGACCTACTTTCTTCTATTAAGAATGCTTGCACTTTAAGGATTATGTCACATCATTATTTATACTATTCAGGTTACTTCAACTGCCAGATGAGGATGATACAAGTGTTTATTCTTTCATCATCAAAAAACCAGAATAAGTTTCAAGTATTTTCAGAATTTCTGTGGTGGGTTGACCTTTGCTGGATTCCAGGTGCCCACCAGGCTGTGCTATCACCTCCCCTTCCCAGATGGACAGAGGAGAGAAAATAAGATGAAAAACAACTCATAGGTTGAGATAAGGCAGATTACTAAAGCACAAGTGAAAGTCTGCATGTGCACAAAGAGAAAAAAACCTAACAACTTTATTCTCTACTTCCCATCAGCAAGCAATGTCCAGCCACTTCCCAGGAAACAGGGCTTCAGCATGTGTGGCATTAGCTTGAGAAAGCAAACACTGTAAATAACCAACGTTCCACCTTCCTCTTCCTTTCCTTAGCTTTTGGAACTGAACTGAAGTCAAATGCTATGGAATATCCCCTTGGTTAATTTGAGTGAGTGGGCCTAGCTGTGTCCCCTCCCAGGATCTTACCCACCCCAGTATACTGCTGGGGGGAAAATGCTGGAGAGAGAGGCTTTCCAGTTACTAATGCAAAGCACAGCACTGTGAGGGCTGCTGTGGGAAAATGAACTCCACCTTAGCAAGACTCAATACAATTTCTTTCATTTATTTTACCATTAAGTCCATTTCTAAACAACTGGAAGATACTACCCTCCTCAACCCAGGCCTGAAGGCAATTAAATTATAAATGAGCAATTGTCAAATGCCCAGATCCCCAAAATCCCAAGCACTTGTAAATAGTCTCTTCAATATTATCCGAAAATTAAGGTCTTTGTGGCATCAGTTCTCAATGACAGTTCCATCCTACCTAAATTAAAATCTATGTTGAAATTCCCAGCAGGCCACGAAACTGTAAATATTGTTATTTCCCCAGCAAGATATTTAAGCAAGATACCACACTGCTCATTGAAACCCAGTCTCACTTAAACAAACACATACTTTAACCAGCATCTGAAGAACATATGCACAGTATGCTCCTCCTCCATCCCATCTTTCCCTAGAGAGACTTATTTTGCATTCTTTGTAAACTTACTTCAGTGTCGGCTAATGCTTAATTCTTTGTCTGTGGAAAACTTAAAAGTATGAGAAACAGCCATGAATAGGGAGTGAAGACAGACTCTACCAAGAGAAGGCACAGGCTTGCCTTTCTAACTGAAGTTATATCTGCAAATTTTATTTGTTTGGAGATTATTTAGCAAAATCTATTAGACAGGAAACAATATATTTTGCACTCTTCTTTCAGTCCTAAATGTGCCAACCTCAACCCCAAGAGGACTGCAAACTGTACATAAATACATGCTGATAAGCTCAAGGCAGCAGCAGACACTTCTGAGTGTTTTCCATATTTGCTTTATTTTGCCATTTGCTGTGAAAGTAATATTCGTCAAAGCAGATAAAAATACTAAGAGACTGACAATGTATGCTTTTTATTTTACAACGTGTATTTATGCACAAAATGGAATTGCAGTAGAAGACACCTTTAACAACATCAGGCACAAGGGCTCAGACTCAGCTCTAGGAGCATGTTTTCCAACTATTAGATAGGGAAGAAAAAGGATACCCAGCTCAGAAAGAATGCTCTACTACAAACAGATCTTATCATGGTGCAGCTTCCCAAGCAGGAGATTGTTAAACTAAATGGGGCACAAGAGCAAAACTGAAGTAAAGAAGAAGAAAGGGTTTGGAGAAGGGAAGACTTTGCTGCTAACTGGGAAAAATCAGACTCTTTCTTGGGAGTGAAAATCAAATTTTGATTTAAGAAGTCTTGCACCACAGTAGTTGTGGCACTCCCTGACCCAGCTGCCAAATCCCAACCAGTAGGGAAGGAAGTCTGGAAAAATGATAGAATCATAGAATGGTTTGAGTCGGAAGGGACCTCAAAGATCATCTAGTTCTAATTCCCCCACCATGGGCAGGGACACATTCCACGAGACCAGAGGTTTCTAGAGCTCTGAGTTGGTCAGAGCTCCATCCAACACGGCCTTGAACACTTCCAGGGATGGGGCATTCACAGCTTCTCCGGGCAACCTGCGCCAGTGCCTCACCACCCTTGCAGTAAATAACTTCCTCAAATGTAAAAAGGAGAAAAACTTCTGGCATGGCAAAAAAACCCCTGCTACAAACCCAAAATACAAATATAAGAAAACTGTAGCTCTATCTAATTTCTTCTCATTTTAGGATTCTCCGTCAGTACGTCCCTTCTAGTGGGCTAGTAATCCAAGCACTGGAATATTCTAACAGCCACACTTGCACACCTGCAGGGAGGTAGTACTAACAGCAAATTCTGTTTCAGATGACACAAGAGCTGTCTGTATCATAACTTGGATAAACTGCATGGTCTAAGCTCCTGCTGTCTGACTCCCGTGAGTAACTTCTTTCTTAACTGTATCTTTAAATTTAAAGTAGTAACTCATTAAAATATTTGGGCTTATTTGGGCAATACTCCATTGAAAAGAATGAGAGGAACTGCTTCTTACCATACAAAAGCAAAAGCAATTGGAAGCTTTTTTTTGTCCAAAACAGCTGAAGAAAAGTGTAACTTGGTTTTACAGAGACTTACATATGGGATGTTTGAATTTGCTTGATTTTTCCCAAGACATTGGTTGGAGCTGTTGATATAATCTAGCATGACAGAATGGGCAAGACAGTATTTCAACTTCATAGAGTGTGCATTACCAAAGTTTAATGCATATGCTTTTTTTTTCTTCCTCTTGTATTTATATTTTGGTTTAGTTATGATGAATATAGTCAGATTAATCTGCCAAAGGAATGGACAAGATCCTCCTTAATAGTGAAAATAAAAGTAGCTTTGTGAGGTCAAATAAATCCCAACCCTTCTGTTTTCTTAAGATTGTGAAAAAAATCCCAACTTTATGAACAATCTCAAATATAGCAATTTCTATTTTTAAGCAAATTTTGGTTTTTTGGATGCTACAGGTTTGTTTGCTCTGCATACAAACTTTTTTTCCCCAATAAATACCTGTAATTAACTTTTTTATTTATGAAACACATTGAAACAGAATGAGGAAATTTGTAATACTTAAAATGTTCAACACATCTACTAAGGGCCTGGAAAGGGCAGGGACGAACTGACTCCAGAAGAATCACTAACTTAGGGCAGTACCACCCAAGCTGCCACTTCATAGTGATTACTGCTGCAATAAACACCTCCAAACATAAAGCACATTTTAATATCAGATTTGGGGTTTTTTTTTTTCTTTTTTTGTAACAACACAATTGACTTACATTGACAACCATAGAGATTCAATGTTGCATGGAAGTCAAGCTGCTTTCGTATGGTCACCCCTGGCTTCTGCTTCTCTTTGTTTAAAGAAAACTGCATTCTCTACTGGGATGTAACATTAATAATTAAACTATCTATTAAAACCCCATTGCTGGAACATGAGTCACACTACACTCATAAAATATCTGTAACTGAGATAGTGTGAGTAAAAGAAATGAAGTTGCCTCAAGTAAAATGCTTGTGTAATTTGTTAAGATGCAAACCACTGAAATCTTTTAAGAAACCTGTGAGCAGATTAATATAACTCATTAAAAAGGGTGCTGCCTAATGACCGCCATTAATTAAGACTGCTCATTGTGAAAGGTTCTAATCAAAAAATTGGTTAAAGTCTGATTAGAAAATACAGCTGCCGGGAACAGTATTGACATCCTGTACATATAGCAAGTTATCACTTGTAAGCAAAATGATATAAACAGGGATATTTGCTTGTCTTTTAAGATCACTAGGGCATTTTCCTTCTCTCTTCTTATTACTGCAAAAAGCTTGACTCAAAGTCTAATGAAGTCAAGTGGAAGGGTCATATCAATCTCAATGGCAATTAAGGGTGAGGCAGACATTAGGCAGAAGGACAGCATGAGGGAGCCTCCAAACCAGCTGCACATGAGCAGCAATACAGACAACAATCTTTGTGTTCATCTATCATTTTTTTTCTCTCAGATATGCCAAGCTGTTTACTGGAGTTCCCTTGTTGACCTTTTTGGTGGAGGGATCTTACAAAACAAAGGCTGTCCAGATTCAGTTTCAATTACAGCACCCTGACATTTGGTTGACAATCAGCTGTGTTTTTACCATGCTTGGAGCCCACAGTAAGCACCCTTTAGAGCAAAGGGGACAGGCTACTTCTCCCTGGATTACAGCAAATGCTTGCTAATAAGCTGCTGCTGATGTTGGCTGAGGAAGGAATTGTCCTCAAGGTGCCAAGTGAGTGGTACATCCTTCCCCTTAAGTACACTTGCTGCGAAGACCGTAATCCACTTCATCTCATTGTTTCTGCTTGGACAGCCTACTCCACATTAATGAAAACTTCTGAACTATTGATCTGAGATCTTGCTTAGGAATTAGATAATGCAAAGCATTAAAGGGCAGGAAACATCAGTATATCCACCGAAATACCCAATTAACTCTACAAGAGAGCAATTAAAAGTTCCTAGACAATGCAGACTGCACCTACTTGAACTGAAAAGCAAGAGAAACCAGCCAGGACTGCTTTGACCTGAGCCACTTACACACTCTGTCAAAAGCACTCCTTTGTGAAAGGCATTTAACTTTCACTGCTTATAGCCAGATAAGCCTCAGTGGGATTTCAGCTCTGACATTTGACTTCATGTCTCAGCTGGGCTTATTATCTTGAGTGCAGCATCACATGAACCCAACCTCATGCAATCCAGACCCACGCTAGTTCTCAGCCAACTCACATCTGTGCACGTCACATTTCCTTTCCAAACGCAAACAGTAAGAAGTGCATAACTACCCTGCTTTTTCAAATAAATGACAGGTCACCTAGCACTAAAAGCACTTTCTACCACCAAGGCTGGGCAGATTTAAGCTATTTACTGGGGTGACTACTAGATTTGCAACCTAACTTCACAAAACGGCCAGCTATTCTGAAAACACGAACTGGTAGAAGTTGTTCATCAGAGAGCACAAGGCTGCTATCAAATACTCAAGTTTCATATATAAAAATCACTGGACATTATTAAAAATTTTAAATGGGATATTTTTTAATGCTAGTCTTAACCTTACAGGTAAAACTGATTTCTTACAGATTAGTAACTTACTGTTGTAAATACTGACAATCATCTGTTGGTTTTTGGGAGAGGATACGGTTTTTATATGCTATTATACCTAATATATTGAATGTTAAATAAATCATGAGTACAAAGAGTCTGACTGTTTCCAGTGAACGTATTAAAAAAAGCTAATGTAAAAAAAAAATCACATTATTCATCTTCTCTAGGGTAGGGATTAATTTCAAATACAGACAGTTTGACTCATTTTTTAAATGTTATTACATGAATGGAAAATTCCTCCTAAAAATCCAGTTATAAAAAATGATAACTCATATTTTTTTCATTTTTCCTTCTTGCCTTAGAGCACAAGGTCAGCTGTTAAAAACTTCTGTGCTATTTCTTCTACTACCCAGTAAAGACAAAGTCTGACGAAGGTATTCATTTGATTAAACATTAAAATTAATGTAGAGTACATTAAGTATACTTATTATATATACAGTTAAGTATATTCCACTATCCCTACAGAAAAAAGTTAACAGTAATTTCATATCTTACTTCTGATCATAAAGAAGGAGCTCTTCCTGGGTTACCTGTCCCTGCTTCCAGTGGGTGTACATTTCCTTCTTACTCTTCAGTTTGAGGAGCAAATCCTTGCTCAGCCGTGCTGGTTTCCACCCTGCCATGCTCTATTTCCCACACACTGGAATGAAAAGCTCTTGGGCTCTAAGAAAAGAGTCTCTGAAGAGCTGTCAGCTCTAATCAGCTCCTCTGCCCTTATGGAGTTTCCCAGGCCATCTCATCCACTAACCTTTTAAACACCTGGAAGTTCACTCTTCCAAATTTTAGGGTCCAGAATTTCTCTTTGCTGGCTTACAATCCTTGAGATCCTGAACTCAGCCAGGGTGTGACTGCTACAGCCCTGGCTGCTTCCAACCATAACCCCTTTAATGAGCTCCTCTGCACTGGTGAGCACCAGGCCCAGGAATGCCTCACCTCTGGCTGGCTTGTCTGATATCTGGACCAGAAAGTTGTCCTCCACATACTCCAGGAGTCTCCTGGGTTGCTCACTGCCAGCTGTGCTGCTTTCACAGCTGACATCTGGGTCACTGACATAGGCTACCCTCCACCATCAGCAGCAGCTGAAAGCCTGTGGAGAACAAGCTCTCAGATACCACAAGCAGAAATACGTGCAGGAATGAGCACTGACAGGATGAAACTAATGCAGAGTAACAATCAATGGCCAAGAAAGCCCCCAAGCTACTTTCCAGATGTATCACTTCAGGATGCCATCTTGCTTCATTAGCCTAACTAGTTCCTGGGCAGTTACTAATATTCTATCAGCCTGAGCATGAAATGCTGCAAAGGACTTCTCAGCAAACATGAGTATGCTGCACCCATCAGCTAAAGCCCTACACAAACTGCTATCATCCAATACAATCACCTACCATGACCATGACCTGAAATTTGCCAATGGCTTCAGGTCTTCTTGAAACTGCTAGCTCTTTTTCCACTGGCCTCTTCTATTAGCAGGATCCCACTAAAATAAATTCCTCCTAACACACATGCAGCCACTCATTATATTGTTCAATAGGCTTTAGAAACGTGACCAGATGCTACACTGAGGAGAATAAAACTTATCCAGAATGAAACACATAACATAGAAACTCCATGCTACCACATCATTACCTACAGAACCAGCAAAGTAATTCCTGCAAGTGCATTCTGTCTTCTGAAACAGTTCATGGTACCAGGTCCCACAGATAAGACAGACAAGACACTGGTTTGAATGCCATCAAACCAAATCTTTGTTTCCGGTTGCTCTGTTCTGCTGTTCTTTAATACCAAGAGTTAGATGTTAAGTTCCATGATTACAATTAAGTTTTAGAATAGTTATTTATATGTTACCTTGCACTGGAATAATAAGGGTTTCCTTCCTCCTCGAACCTCCTAATGATTGGCTCCTTCAAAGCTGCTTCATCTGCTTCAGACAACTAAAAAACCAAATAGAATATTCTTTAATATTTTCTTCTACAATGATAGCAGAGCTTTATATGCAGCATCAATGTGAAGAAAATGCCTAAATGATCTCCCCAAAGTTTTTTTACTCTTTTAGCACACAATTACCAATTTTGCATGTTTGACAATAAAATTAAAATAGCACTTTTCAAAACAACTGGGTGGAAAAAAGGAGAATAAACACACACTTAAGAGCAAGAGTAACTGGTGATTAGCACTTGAAAAATTACTGAAGCTACTGTACTGAGAAAAAAAATTCGGGTTGCCTTTGGCAAGATTTTTTAATAAAGTAAGTCTGTGCTATTCTAATACTGGGTTTCTCTATGATCCAGACTGGTCACTGTGTAATTCAGGAAACTTTCAAGTTTCTAACACATTTTACTGACATTTAACTACTACTAATTACTTTTCTCGGACTTCTTTCTGGGTATCATGGATTTGGGAAAGTTAAGACAGACAGAGATGAGGGTGAATATATTCTACCCACAGAAAGAACAAGTTAAGTGTTGAAAAGGACTAATGCTGAGACAACATGTTCATACTGCTTCACTATCCTGATTAACTATTAATGATAAATATGAACTATTTTAAGACATCACAATAAAACCACTTCTTATGGGATCAAGGCACTAATATAACCATAAACCTTGTAATTAAAATAACCCAACTCAGCAGAAAAGAGTGTGCAGAGAAACTGTAGAATATTACCAAACAAAATACCTCTAATTTTCAATTAAAATGTTGAAATGAGCAAAAGCTCTTCCAAACCTCTCCAGACTTCTGCTGTTACAAGCTTCATAATTCTCAATCACTGAATCATTTGAAGATCAACTTTCTCTAAAACTGCCACCTTCATAATAACTGGAAAGACATTTTATCCTGACATATTCCTCTTCATACTCCCGAACCAAGGAGATTCCTGGTTGCTTATCTCTGGTAGAACTAATAACTTGGTGCACAAAGTACAAAAATATGATGGTATATTAAACACTCCTGTTTTTAAGCAAAGGTAAGAAATGTTATGAATGATCTTCACATTTCAAAGAAGTAAGCAATAACATTTCACAAATGCTTCATGTTTGTCAGGGCACTAGGTGGCATTGGGGTAGTTCACTGATGTCTCACTCTCTTATACCCCCTCCTAGCTCACAAAGCGACCAACTCCAGTGGAAGAGTAAGTGATGACTTTACTACAAGTGAAGGAAGAAAGACGTACCTGTTTTCCCTCCCTTGCTTTTTGGTCCTTAGCTATTGTAGCTAGAACAGTTGCAGCTTGTTCCCCTCCCATCACCGATATGCGAGCATTTGGCCACATATATAGAAATCTCGGACTGAAAAAATACATATTAAACATTAAGGTAAGACATTGCCATATTTCCTAGTGAAAAACTAATTCTCACTCAACTACAAACTCATTTTTATGCATGACAGTATTACAATATATTGTTTTCTAAAAAAGGTATATTAACATACTTCAATGCTTGCAACATTGCATTTGAAAATGTAAAAATTCTGTTAATTTCCATTATTCAAACACCTTTTTTAAAAAATTTCTCTTTCTTGAGCCTCTTCAGCTTACATCCCCAGCCCACAGGAATTTTCCTCCTAAACATCCCAAATAACTTCAATACTATCAGGAACCCTGAAAAATTAAATTAAAATATCACATAAGCCATGTTGAAAGGGTCAATAAAAAAATCTTTAGGGGTTCTAAAAACCTTACTCATAAAAACAGGCTCATTGAAGTGATTAAGGAGTTTTTACACTAGCTGATACACTCTTCCTATGAATGCAGAATAAAGGACCAGCCTATATTGCTCAATGATTGTTTATGATTTTAGAATTTTTCTACAAAGAACTGAAATGGGAGAAAAGGATGTGGACAGGTTTACATGTTAGAAGGTTTCCTCTGTCACCTAATTCAAGGTGAATCATGAGCCTTATCAGTCTCTACAAATGTCAGGCTGTTATTTACTTATGAACATATTCACTGAGAACGGTTTTATTTTCCAAAAAGCACAACTTCTTCAAGAGTTCAGATGGTTTTTCAGCATGGTACTTCAAGGTTATGCTCTCTTAAATTATGTCATAATTTGAAGCAACACTTACCTATATGCTCTTCCACACATCCCATAGTTTCCAGCTCCATAAGAGCCACCAATAATGACGGTTATTTTAGGTACATTGGCACAAGCTACAGCAGTTACCATCTTGGCACCATCTTTTGCTATCCCTCCAGCCTCATACTCTCTGCCAACCATGAAACCTAAAGATATACATGAACAGAAGGCTCACCAGCTTTATATGATAATACTGTGCCATATGTCATACTATGTGCTTCACAGCACATGCAGAAAGAACTGAGAAGCAAATCATAAGGCAAGACCTTCACCAGCTGCTGACAGGCTGATTTCCAAACAGGCTGGAAATGCAGGTACTACAAAGCACACAAGAGGCTGTCTAGAACGCAGCCTCAACAATTAACAGCAAAATCTACAACATAGTGAAACCTCAAAATATTGATCTTACTGACCTGTAATATTCTGCAAAAACACAATGGGAATATTTCTCTGACAACACAACTGTATAAAATGTGTACCCTGTGGACAGGAAAAAAAGAAAAAAAGGAAAGAGTAAGCCATTAAAAGCTGGACAAGTGAAGCTATCACTACCAGTACTCTGAAGTCTATGCTAAATCCTTCCACTAAAGTCCACCAGATTATTTCCATCAGGAAGTGCTATATTACCTCTTATTCACCTAAAGTTAACTGCAAAACATGCATTCACGGTAGCAGAAGTAGGAGATCTCCAAAAATGTGTGAGCTCATGGTAAAACAGAAATAATATCCTTAAAAAGCATTACTACTAATACTGAAAAGCTCAACTGCTGTGACTCAGCCAACGTGCAGTTAAACCACAGACAGCTTCAGTGTGGCATGTGACATCAAGTTTGGCAAGACTCTGTCAGAGAAATTAAGACAGTCAGTCAGAAAAACATATCTCCCCATTTTCTGTACAAAATAAAAGTATTCTCTGAAACTGGGGAAGGCCCACATACATTATTTACTCATGGCCCTGCCAATTGCTGTAACGTTTTCTCCTTTTCCTGAGGGCAGATGCCCTCTCCCTGTTTACTAGAAGAAGACCAATTTCATAGAAAAGTTACAAATAGTAGATTCCAAGCCTCTGTTTCAAATCGAAATCAATAAAGTTCCTCAGGTTATTTATCCACTTGCTGGTGAACAAACAAAACAAGGTTATGTAGCACAACAACTGAGAAAACAGCTAACCTCTTCATACATAAAACCTACAAAGGTTATAAAGAGAAAAAAGAGAGAACAATAATAAAGCATAATCTTCTTCAGAGAAGCATGTGACTAGCATACTGATGATCACAGGAAAAATGTACAACAACTCATTACAAAAATGCAAAGGAAAAAAAAAGGAGTATTGCTAGAGTATGTTGCTTATAGAAGCAACATCATGGACAAAGGTTTCTCTGTGTTGGGGTTTTAGGAGTTCTTTTGTTTTTCTTTTTCTCTTAAAGGATTTTCCCATACGGTTGCTAAGGGACCTGGCCACAGGGGGAGGAGTCCAGCTGGATTGGGGTGGGTAATTTTGCCTTTTTTTTTTTTTTTTTTTTT
>VZRV01003328.1:0-120189 GCA_013398115.1 Falcunculus frontatus
AGAGAAGAGAAGAGAAGAGAAATCAATTATCCAAGCTGATTTAAATGATTGGAAGCAGTGATAAAAAGAGAGCTTTATACCATTCAGTTTTTGCTTCCACTTATACAGAACTGTAGCTGACTCTCCATTGCAGGATGTATTTTATCAATGTAGATATTTCCAGATCAACTTCTTCTCCAGGTTTCTTCAAGAATCTAGCATTTCTAGGTAATTTCATGCTTAGAACTTTATTTCTTTTTTGAAAATCCTAGAAACATAATTTCTTGACAGCTATTCATTCCATGGACAGGATTCTTTTTTTTAAAGTCAAATCTTTCAATATAGATCTCTAAAGCAATTTGTCTCTATCAATCCACAGACTCCATCCCCTTTGAAGTTTAGACTCACAGTTCAAAGCATTCCCAGAATGTTAAGACAGGTTTTATTAGGCAATAGCTTGATGACATACGAAATATGGGTCTGGAGAGGAGAGACAGAGGAGCAGAAGAGCTGGCAATGAATATGAGCCCCCTTTTTTAGAAAAAAGTTTAAATACTTTCATTTTTTTTGTATCATTGCTTACTTTGGGCAAATGGGAAATAGGACAGAAATGGAAGCAGACAAAACAGCAGGTTAAATGCTTAATTGAGTTGAGAAATGCTTTGTGCCTACAGCACCCCAGCACTTCCAGGGTGAAAGCATTAGAGCCTCCATGTGGAGCCAGTAATTGTCAATGCATCTTATACACAGGTCTTGCTGGAACTGAACTAGATAAAAGACAGGTGAGCACCAAGGCAGAAACACTGAATGAAAATGTTTACTCTGAAAGATAAGACAAAAGTAGATACAGAATACACTAGGACATTATATTTAAAAATATTCTTGTTTCAAATTTTATGGAAATATGAAGCAAAAGGGAATGGTGGCAGCAGGAAATATCACTTCAAAACTCAGTAAATGGTAAACAAGGTTTTCCTTTACAGAATTAAACCAAAAATCATAAGCAGCAATCAATAGTAAGAAGAGTCTTAACTATTACATACAAAGTATTACTTAATTTCTTGTATATCAAATAAATTGATTAATTTTATGGGATAATGTTTTAAGACTTTGTTACAATTATATAAAATTAAAAAAAAACCGTGTTTTGTATAAGCAGTACTGAATCTTAGAAAATCACAAAAGATTTAGACTAGAATGAACTGGCCTTCATGAGAACTTGAACCACAATTTTGCCAGGGACTAAGTTCTGACTGAGCAGACAATGGTTTCCTGGACTCTCCTTGTCCTTCCAGATCATGAGCAGTACACTTTCTGGGTCCACGAGCTTAGAAAACAAGTTTTCTGCACCACCTACCTGTGGGTCCTCATGGTCTGCTCTTCACAACTGATAAGCCATTATTTTGCCTTTAGCATCCTTTGCAAGTTACAAATCAAACCAAATCAAGGTTTGATCTTCCCAATTCCATTCCTATGTGATCCTTCAACATTCCTTATGGGCAGACCCTCCCTGGTTCTGCCCTCTCCACATTTTCTTTTTGCCTTTCCTCTGTGATTCTCCATTCAGCTAAGCTGGCATCCTGCTGTTCTTCCCAGGGAGTTTCTCATAAATAAACAGTTCTATATTACAATAGACTGTTTTTCACAGCTTTCAGTCGCAGGGGCAAATACTGACATCAGTTAAGCTGCTTAAATCCACTGAGTTCAGTGAAGGTACTTCAGTTTGTGCCAGCTGCAAATCTGGGTCATTCATAGAGTTTTAACCAATTATAATTTACAGTGATGAAATTATGTTGTTCATGACACACTTGCAAAATAGATTTACAATTTTTTTTATGCAGTACTTTGGCATAAGAGTTGACACACTGAAGTAAGAATATGTGATTCTGTGAAATATATGATTGCATTTTGCATTGAATACATTCCCTAGGCTGGATTTCATATGTGTGTGTGTGTTAGAGCATTTATTAGAATTATTTATTAGCATAATAATTAGAATTAATTATTAGAACACTTAATTCTATTTTACTTTGAAAATTAATTTTTAGTTCATTTTATAGTCATGATATACCTGTAAATCTATCCTTAATATGTATACATGTGCTACTTCCTTCTCACTAATATGGGTCTGCATGTGTCTACAGGCACAGATATGAAATTGTCTCCTCTGCATGCTCAGAAAATGGAAGATACTTACATATCCTCCACAGTATTTTTTCAGGCTATGGCATAATATCATATTACTGCAATTGTGGTTTTCAGACACATAGTTCTCCATTTGAACAAAAAAAATAATGGTTTTCAGAATTTTGCAATTGTAAAATTAAGTATTCAATGGCATATAATGGATCTTTATTTGTGAGAAAAAAAATCAGTCTCTCTCCCTATTATGTTGTTCTATAGCTAAAAATTTGTTTCTGTTCTTTAGTAAACCATGGAAATAAGAACTTGAAGAGATCATACTCACCGTGTCTAACTGCAATGTTGCATCATACTAATTCTACATCTGTAAAAGGTTTAGAATTATTATTATTATTATTTTTATTGTTATTATTATTATTATTATACACCTATTAGTTGACATCAGTAGGTTGATTGTGTTGACAGCAAAGGCAGCCTTATGTCTGATGGAATCAGATTTACTAAAAACTATCACTTTAGCTGTGACAGAGTACTGAGATTCAGTTTCGTTTTTCAGTGTAATTATTATTTATATATACACCTGGCAGTGTAAGCAACTCTATATTTTTTTACTGATTTTAATTATGGAGTAGGATTTTAAAAAAAGGATAATTTAACATCTAAAATAACTATAATGTGCAACTTTGAATAAACTCATTTTCACAGATTTATAAACCATCATTTATTGTTATAATTAGGCATTCAGTTTACACTCTCAAATGAAGCTGTACAGATTTTTAAGAATGGATGTTGTCTGTTTATATAGCTCTCTATAAAATTTAGGGTTTTCTAAATTGCTATCAGTAGTAGTTCAGCTTACAAAAGCAGGGCACTTCTAATATCCAAACATGAGTCTCCCAAACAGGGAGTCTGTGCAGCTATTGTCAAAAATATGTGTAAACACTGGTTGTCTTTTCATCAACACAAGTCTCTTTCAAATAACTATGTCAGTACCTGTGGAAAACCAAGTCAATTTATGAAATCAAGTTTATACATATTTGGAGAGAAGACAATGCAAAACAGGGAAGAAATCTGACAAAAATTGATAGATGGGCAAATAAAGAAATAATAGTAATAAAAATAAATATAATAATGATAATCATGATTTTTAAAATTGCCTTTGCACCTTCTCAGCAGTCCTGAAAGGAGAACAGTTGTTTATCTCCTGCCTGTGCTCCCAGGTGTACTTTTATGCATTTCTCTGAACACATCACATCTCCTGCCCTGACAGTGGTAAGCAGCACCTCCTCAGGCAGCAGGAGCCTGTGGGGCTCCCCAGGGAGAGATTCTGTAGGACAGCTGTGGAGCCTGCTCAGCCTCAGCCCGGGGCTGAGCACAGAGCTCTCCGTGACACACTATTAGAACGAGACTAATGTTGTCAGAGTTCTGGCAGCTTGACCTTAATGCTGTAACCTCTCAGCCTGCACTCCTCATCAAAAAAAGACCCCAAAGTGCCCTAAATTCTCTAACAATTGTCTTGTGTCCAGATCCATTTAGCTAGCTTAAATCAAAGCAATCCCCACATAGAAATATGCCACAGTAAAATAACTAATGGATGCTTTGTTCCTTACAAAATATAAAGTTACATTCCTAGCATTAATAATCTGCAAAAATATATAAGCTATTTACATGTTCACTAGCAGGAGGTACTGTAAAAATACAGAAATAATTTTATTGACCTCTGATGTGTGCCTTTTATTTTGCTGTTTACAGTACTTTCCTCAATTGTCAGGAATTGTCTGCTATGGCTTGGGGAAGTGTGTGTGGAGCGGGGAATAATGCCCTTATAAATAAGGTACTGTTGTGAAGAAGATGGGAGCATAGTGTATTATTCTTGGACAAATACCTGTAGGAAGAACCTAAAACAAATGAATTAATTACTTGACTCAAAGACAATTAATTTAAAGAAGGCGATAGGACAAATTTAAAGTTTTTATAGATGGCATATGAGAATATGATGCTTAAATTTTGAGCTATCCTTTCATCTTTCTCCCCCATCAACACAGAAGGCCTTTGGAGTTTCTGGAGTTGTAAGTCAAAGACTGACACTGCTTAACTTCACGTGAAGGTTCAATGAATGAACCTATTTCCACCAACATTATTGGAACCAACCTGCTTAGCTTCAGCAGTGTTTGAAATTCCAGCCAAGATGTAAAATTAGTTTTCCTCTTTGAAGCAAGTGGAGTTAAAGACATTTTTACTGTTTAAAAGCCTTGTATTAAAATCAGCAGGTACAGCTCATCTGTGAGTAGATGGCACATAGAAATGTGGTTCTATCAGGGAAACCGAATTTTCTACTTTACTGACAGGCTTTAGAGAAAAGTATGTTTAGTCAAGTCAACCAAGAGGATCTGGTATGAAATATCAAAGGTTTTTTTGAGGGGGAGGATGAGTGGGTTTTTTTGATTTTAATTTTCTTTTTCATAATGAGTAATATTTTTTCAGAATAGTAAAACATTGCATGGCCATTTGCACTTTGCCTGTACATATATTTCATCTGCAAGGTGGGAGAATTTATATCCTCTAATTATTTACAAGACTTGAAAACTACTCCTTTGTTTGTAACAGGATCCTTCCATCAGATACATAGATCATCAGTGTGTGCTAAAACTGCATCCCTGCAAAAGTGTCAGAACTGTAATTTAAATCTTCAGACTAGATCTCTGGCAATAATTTAATCATATTCTTTTTTTTTTCAGGCATCTAGATCTAGCAGATTATTGTGAATAGGATTTGTAATGGGCTTTGAGTTGGGCTAAATACTGATAGATATTTGAAAAACATAGAGAATACTCTCCTGCTTGTGTTTAAGTTTTATCAGCCGTGATTCTACATAAATGGCCCTACTCCTATACTTCTATTCTATGAAACTGAAATGCTTTCACCACTAACATACACTATGAGTTCTTTTTTTCTTTGAAGAAAGGTATAGACATGCTTTATTTTGCGCGGCTTTAATGTGCATCATCAGAATCATCTGGATTATTTACACAGCATAACTTTAGATAAATGCATAATTCTTTGCTGGGCTGTGGCTTAACCATATACATAAGTCTCTAATTCATCACAGCTTTATAAAGTTCCACTTACTTTAAAGAAGTTCCTTGCAACGCTTAAAATACAAAAAGAGACAGAAAGTAAAGAAGGGAAAATCCTTCAGACTTTGGCAGATGCTTGGCAGGGGCAAGTTGCAGCAAAATGTTGAAGTCTGGCAAAATTATAGTAGGATGACAAAAGTTCCCATACTTTCAAGCATTAGCTAATTTTCCTGCTGCCATAATGATAGTTAGTAGGTAGAATAGGTTATCAAAGATCTGTGAGATTAATATGATATAATTCCCCCTCTTCCACAGTTACAGGAACACATTTTTTATTAATGATAATACTTTTAATTTAATTTACTAATTTGGAATCAGTGCAAAAGTTATGGACACTTAGGAAATGATCAGTTTGTAATTCCATATGTTTAATATTAAAATAAAGTGCCTCACACTGGTATCTGGTAGATGTCACTTCACAGTGAATTAAAATTGCTTCAGACCTCAAGAATCAAAGAAGAATTGAAAATTATTCTGCTATATAGTCACACTCACAGATATAATTAAAGGTCTGTCAGCACTTTCGTTACATAAAGCCATTTTTAAGCAGCTTATATGTTGGCCATGACATTTTGTTTAAATTTGGAAATGGGCTGTGAATTTCCTGCCTGGAAGAGAAGTTTTGTTTCTTATGAATGTAATTGGAATCAGATTATTTTCCTGTGTTTCCTGCCCATGAGAAAGGGGTTAAAGAACATTGTCTGGTTTTTACGTTCCTCCCACACATTCAAAATAGCTCCACACTTCAATTTAGCACCTTGCAGATAACTAGGCTCTGTCAATTAGGCAAATAAAACTCATCCAGGGCATAGGCTGGATCACTGACCCACTGGCATGTACTGTTTAATGTACAGCCCTGGAATGGGTTCCCACCTCATCTGGGGCTTTCCCAATGCTCAGAAGCACTTTGGGGAATGCCACAGGTTAAAGTAATTTGGAGGCAGCCCTGCAGTGTTGGAGGTTTGGAGGAATGAGTTTAGTCATACTTCCGACGTAAACTATGACAAGACATTTGGCCTTAGGACCAGAGAACTGTTTTGTTTGCCTTTTTTATAGATGGCAAGTAGATGAGCCTGGTTTTTTTTCCAGTATGGACATATCCTTAAAATACTTTGCAGAGACACACTGGTCCAAGCTGTTTCCAGTTTGGCATGTACTCACCATGCTGGTTGGTACACGGACCTCTAGGACCATTTTAAGATAACAATTTGGTTTGAAGTTAATTATAGACAAGAAAAAATCAATTTCCATGGGAGGTTCAAAAAACAGAATAAAATTGCTCAGCTATTAATACCAGGATACATCCAAAATGTATTATTAGTTAGGCAGAGTTTCAAGAAAATCAAAGTCTGACATTATGACTGAATTATTTAAAGTAGGACAGTTCATAGATATGCTGCTTAATTGACTGCTGTGAGCTTTGGAGGTCAAAGTCAAGATGGATATATGCACAGTCACTGCCAAGGAATCCATTGAAAGCAAAGTGCTTGCTCATTCCCAAGAGAAATCACGAAATTATTGAAGAGGTTAAAAGAGCTCAGCATGCCCATCTTCCATCCAGACAAATCATTTTCAGTGTATGGAGTATTTCCACCACTTCTCTCATCACCTTGAATTGCATCCCAAGTGGAGCACAAGTTGTTCTCACGACTGAAAGATAAGCAATACAGACTTTATTTATTTATGTGAAAGCGTCATCACAAATCAGAAAGTATGACTGAAACATTTTAATTTCATTAGAAGTCAGAGCAATTTTTTAATCATAAAACTCACAAAGAATTAAATCTTTGGTGAGAAGGTTACTATAGCCTGTTCCATCTCTACAGCTGCTTAAGAAGGTAACCAGGAGTCCTCTGAGAGAAACTGTGTTGTGAAGGCCAACAAAAAAAGCTTGAATAAGACATTCCAAAAGCTATCAACAGCATAAGATTTGTCAGTCTTATAAACATATGCACAGTAATGCAACATTTACACCTTCTATGGGGAAAACAATAATATTAATATGGTGTTACCAGTTCACCTAAGATGGAAGGAAATTATCTGCTTGCACTGAGAATGAATTTCTGTAAATAAATTCAGTTTCTGAAGAACGTAGAGCCCAGACATAAAAGAATCACTGTTGCTATCAGAAAAAAAAAACAAACCAAACCAAAAAAAAAAAAGACCCCCAAAAAAAGCCCCACAAAAAAACCAAAGAGAAAAACCAAAACAACAAAAAAAACCCCCAAAAACAACAAACAAACAAGAAAAAAACCCAAGGAAAAATAATAGAACATGCTCCTTCAGCAGAAAATAATGATGGGCACTTGCTTATAATACTGGGAGCTGGTAGCAGCATAACAAAAAATAACCTATCAACAAAATGCTAAACAAACTAAAATGAAAGAATAAAAAGGAAGGAAGAAAGAAAGACGTGATCAAGGATCCCGGTAGACATAGCTCTTTCCAGAGATGCTTTACACCCAAGGCTTTTAACAGGTATTAGGACTGAGGAGGACTGAGCAAGAACCAGATGGATAATAATATTTTTTGCCTTCAAAAAGACCACATCAGGCTGGACCTACCCTTACTGAGCAGTGATGATGTCCTGGGCAAGCAAGCAGCAGGGCTCAGAAGTAAAATTCTCTGCTATGGGTTGCTTTGCCAGTGACACTAACTAGACAATTAAAGAAATATGAAGATTTGGCTTAAGACTGTCACTTCAAGTTACTGGAAACCCCAGATCAAGTGAATTATGGGTTCCATCTGCTGTGATTGTTTTGAAGTGAGTTGCAAGTAAATAAAATCTCCCGGTCTTATGCAGATAAACCATGGGGGCTTCTTGCTGTTTTTTCAATGTTCACAAAAATACTTAAAGCAAAATGCAATGATCATGTTTGCCTGACATTTCAACTGGTTGTGGGGTGACACAACATAGGAAATTTCTGAAAAGGAAGGGGAAGAATACTGTCTACATCCTTTGAAATAACAGGTACTTTTGCAGTGTGAAGATACATTCTGTGGCTCTCACTGCCTCAGACTGCTGAAGCCGTCTGGTGAGGAGCAGCAAGGTCATCATAGTTCAAGGACACTGTGATCTAATGGTACTTCAGTGAAAGGTATTTTGAATAAATAAATAAATAAATAGATAAACCAGGAGGACATTATGAAAAGTTTATGTGAGGTATCTTGTACAGAGCCAAAAATGAAAGCAGAACACTAGACTCAAGGAAACATTGAAATGGGAAAAGACCTCCTTTTTGCTGTTATCGAATTCATCAAGATGTGCTTCTGGAAATAGAAAAAAAGTGAAGAAAGGACATATGAGATCTGGTCCTGGGACTAATTAGGAATGTGAAGGATCCATGCAAACTGGCCTTTAGACTTTGGAGGAAAATTGACATCAGAGGAAGCTTAGACATAACATGGCTTCACCTTCACATGGCCCAGCACGCCCAGGAAACTCCCCAAATGAGAGTAGAGACTAAGTGAGGGACAAGCTCATGGCTGATGCTGCTGGAAAGAATTTCATGTCTTCCTTTAATAAGGGGTTAGTGAAGGGCTGTTCTGCACATGGGCAGCTATTTTGAGCTCACACCACTGTGCTTGTTGAGGACCAGAAGAGAACAGAGAACAAGAAAAAATTTACATGAAAATCATCATAATCTTAGTTGAATTTTGTATTGAATCTTTTTGTCTAAATGCGTGTATTTTGAAGAAAAAGAACATTTTTGACTCCAGGAATTGCTCTTGATTTTTTCAAATATTTCCTTTGGAAGTTTAAAGTGGTGGGGGTGGTAGAGCACATCTCAGCCAGGATATACTAGAGTCAATAGAGATAACTTACTGACAAAGGAATCATTTATTTCTTCATTAAGTTTATTATGAGTCTAACACTTTCACGAATTTGTGATGGGCTTTTAGGCACCGTTCAAGGTAACTTAGAGGGTCATATGTGTACAGTCACTGTGCTGTGGAAGCACATGTTTTAAAATGTGCAGATTTTGATTGTGAAACAAATAGATTTTAATCCTTCCTTTGGGAATATATTTTTATTACTTCACCAGTTCTAATATTCGAAGAATATTAAACAGTACTTAAATAATTGATTTTGTAACACAGTTTATGGATAATAAACTTTCAGGCTCTTAGAAATATCTATCACATGAAACAGCTCAGTAAAATGAAAAGGCATGTTTTGACTCTGTCACACATCCCTCCTGTGACTCAGAGATTGGACAATGTTTTCCTTTTAAGTATCTATAACAGTAACCCAGGTTTGGTATAATGAGTACTACCATCTTAAAGAAAATGAAGCTTCACCTTAAGCTTCATGATGGTGTATTCCAAAATAAATAAGTTGTATTGCCTATTCTTTCTTAAAATGAAGTAGGTCAAGCTACTATAAAAGCAATACCCCTTTATTACTGTTGGTAACCAATGATCATCTTCCCCAGTCCTTAGCCAGTTTAAAGCTGTTTTCTTATTTTTGGGCCAACAGGCAGATTGGCAAGAAAACCATGCAGCTGCAAGGCCTGCTGGCTTCAGCTTAAACTCACAGTGTTCAGCTCTTCTAAAAATCGGGTCAGATGGCTGAGGTCAGAGTCTGGGCTGCTATCAGTTTCTTACCTTCCTGGTTTGCACTGTGGTAAAGAAAAGCTCATATTGGCTGACTGAAGAAGTCTCCTCTGGTTTTACAGCTTGTACAATTATTACTAACAGGTTGTTTTGTTTTGGTTTTGGTTTTATTTTTTTTTTTTTCAAAACACAAAGACTCAATTGACTTTTTTCAAAGTGGAAGTAAGTGTAAATAAATACAGCATTTTGACTTTATCGACTGATCTACATTTTCCAGGTTCGTGTAAATTATATTGATGTGAGAGGTCACCCTGAGGTCATCATTATTGCATACAACATGGTCAGAATCATTTTGCCAAAACCCTTTTGAGTGAGGCAAGATTGTTGTATCTGTACTGAAAGCTCTTCATTTTTCTGAAAGTTTTTTTCTGAAAAAAATATTTCTGAAATAAAGTGACTTCACTTGGAAAATGGGAAATTCGAAAATTTGTTTTTTTCTCAGATTTCTTCACTTGATTAGGCAGACACAAGTACAGGGAATATAATTTTAGAAGTATAAACAGGAAAAGTTTCTCACAATATGTAAATGTATCCAAAAGCAAGAAGCTGAGATTCTTTGCTGAACAAACCATGCAGCATTTTCAGTCAGAAAACCTAATTTTTTTAGGAAACACAAAATTTTTGCAAAGCAAAAATTTTAAATTCCAGCTGTTCTGTTCAAGGTCCAAACTTTTCTCAGCTCATGAGCTAAATGTTTTATTGAGTTACCATCCAGTTTTCTGCCCCTCTAGTTCTTAATTCTAGATTCTTCTTTCATTTAAAACAGAGCATCAGATGCACAGCATTACAGGACACACCTTAATGTATTTGTCTTCAAAGACTGCTAAGAGGGCAGATTTATATTAGAAAAAGTCTGTATCATTTCTTTTTGAAAACTGGCTACTTTTTGGAGACTGGATGCTTCTTATTTAGCTAAGTTAGAAAAGTTGCTCAGAAACTTGAAGGAATAAGAGGCTGGTTAAATCCAAGTATGGAGCTGTTGCATTAGGCTTGAAGAAATATAGGAAATAAGGTCTTTATAGTGATCTATCTACCAAGAAAAAGCCACAGCCACTGTGTTGAAATTGCGGGTCACGTTATGTACTCTCAGTTTTGGATTTGCAATGAATGTGTTCATTTTCTTAGTCCAGGTTTTCCATATCCTAAAAATAAACTGGTATAAGTATAGCATTATGTACTTCAGATCCACTCTTCTGTTTGTGTGTTCTAAGAGACAGTATTTACCAAAATGCAGCACAATATATTAGTTCTCATTAGATAATTTACTTTTTCTTCCAAAATTACTCTCCATTTTAAATGTATAGACATACATTGTTTACAGCATTTTCATAAAACAGTTTTTGTGTTGGATTTTAATCTCTTTTACATAAGATTTACATCTGCATCCACGTTTGCCCGACTAAGTTAATCAGAAAAGAAAATAAAATAATTTCAGTTTTTTATTAGTCTTAACAGCTTGAAAAGCACCCCTTTAAAACCAGATAGCATCTTACATCATTAAACAAGAGGTGGTTGTTGAAGGCAAAATAATATATTGAAAAGAGTGCTTTTGAAGCAGTCACTGAAAAGAACATTGAGATTATGTTTAATCTGTCTATTAGGAAGAACTCCTCAGGCACTAGTAAAACCAGACTTTCTCATTTTATTTTCACTCCTAAACTCCAGAATCATGATCAGGACCTAAATTGTCACCTTTAATATTCTTTTACTTTCATATTAGTGTTTAATTGTAAAAAAATCTTCATATTTTTAAATATTTTTGGCCTATGTAGTGATAGGTTGAACTTGACCGACCTGTTTCCTATTGATTCACTTTTCTTGCTTGTCCCACTCCTGACCATCTGACCTGTTTTATTCACTCCTGAAATCAGCCTTATTAGCACGGCTTGCAGCTCTGCTATGCATATCACTGGCCAGCACATTTGAATTAATTATGTTTTTCTGAAGAAGAAATGGGACAAGAAACTAGGCCAATTATTCACTGTTAACCAACAGAAAACATTCACACTAGTGGTCCCAAATGTTCCCTGTGCCTCTGTTTAAAATTAATCCATCAGAAAATCACAGGGAGGATGCTCAAGACCCCCTCCAATTATTTAAAATCATGTCATTAAATCAGACAAATGCTGGCACTGCAACTCAGCAGGCGTTAATTTAACCCATATGCTTTGGGACAGTTCCTGCATCCTTTTGTGTTAGCCAGAATTTATGCAAGAGTTGTTTTTTTTTTTTTCCTATAAAATAAAATTGTATTATAAGATCACCAAATAATTTTAAGCCCAACGGGTCCTAAATGGAAGCTGGATAAATAGGAAAAAACTTTAGCTCAACAAAACACATAATGACTTATTGGAGACTAATATTATAGAAAGGAGGATCCAAAAAGTGCCAAAAATCTGAAGACTGAAACCCAGGCGTGGAAGTCCAGCCACCATGGAATTATGTTCCATAATGAAAATAATCAAGATATATTTCTACAGATACATGACAATATTCTGGAAATACCCTAGTAAAAATGTTAAATGTGAGCCTCCATCTCAGCCTCATAATCACATTATTTGTTTTTCCATACTTCTCTCTTTCCTTTTTCATTCTGTTTCTTTCTTTGTTTTTTTCATGCTTTGTCACTTTATTTAATATCATCACATATTTCTCCTCTGTTTTATCTCTCAGATTATTTCTCATTCTTTCCCATGTTTAGTATACCTACCTTTAAAATATGTGTGTGAAAGAAAGGGACAAAGCAAGCTAAAGTTTAACATCATTTGGATTTGTCTAAAATGATATCGTCATTATGCACTGTAGATAGCCTATACATCAGCTTTTCATGCTGTGCTCATTACAAAAGGAATGGTGATTAAATTATCATATTTATTTGTACATGACTTATAAGGGAAACTGTGCTTTTTTGGTATTTGAAAAGTCATAAAAATAATTAAAAAGCACTAAAGATTTGTATTTTTTAAAATACCAGTTGGGAGAGGAAGAAGAAAGGAACTTTTCCAGTGTAATCACAGCAGTGACGCTACTCTGCTGGCCCTTTACTGTGTGGTTAAACAGGTTTCAGTGCAGTAATTCCAAAAAATTATGCAGGAAGCACTTATCTGCACTAAAAAAAAAAAAAAAAAAAAAAGTACCCTCATTATTTATTGCTTTGATTCATATTGTGATTTTGCCAATGCATGAGATAAGATTTTTATATGTGTGTTTTTTAGTTTATTTTTTTTTTGTGTCTGTCACAGCAACTTAGCATCTGGAAATGCTAAAAATGCATGAAAGAAATATGATTTATATGCAGAAACAATAACTTCTTCTTCAAACTTTCTTAAATCTGGGCTATGCTTTTGAATACAAGTTGCCCTTTTCAACTGTCATTTGCTTTTTGTTTTTGTAATTGGTCATCACCATGAAACTAGTATATAAATCTGTGAACACTTCTGTGTATAAAAGAATGTTTCAATTGATTAAAGAATAGGCCTCTTTACAGGAAACTCAAGGGATACATGCAATTCAGAATGAAATAATTTCTTTCATTTTTGTAAGCAAATTGGGAACTGCAAAGAAAATTTATTAGAGAAAAATCAAAATGCAGTATTACCAAAGCAACCCCATACCTTGGCCTATGCAATTTTCTTTGAATTTGATGTTCTTATCAGCATCATACAACTGAAAATGACTGCAAATTTGATAAATTTGGTTACAAAATATGATGCTTGACTCCAGAGTCTTCCTGCCACAAGGGAGAAGTTCCCTCAGGCACAGACTTTGGAATCTCCTCTTAGGATAGCCAGTCCTTTGGCTGAAAGACTTTTGAAGCTCTTGCAGCCTATTTGCCAACAGAGTTCTTGAAGCCTTAACTGGCAAAGGATTCCCCTGCTGCCTTTTCAAAGTATGAGGTGACCATTAATCTCCTCTCACCCTGATCAGTTGTGCCCTTACCAGTTGACACACAGGCACGAAAGGCAATGTCAGAGGAGACTGGACTTAAATAAAGTAATTGATCTGTATTTACAGTCATTTCCACAAGAAATTCCCGAAGGTGAACTGGCTGAACTGACAGCATAAAAAGCTGAGGGATGGAGACTTTACAGAAGTGGCTGGGGGAGCAGAGGAAACAGTTCATATGAGTGGAAGCTTGGAGGCTAAAAGGGCGCAGACTGTGTAAGTGACACACTGCTGATGGATAGATGGATGTATTTGCAGAGTTCCCAGGAAACATCAGACAGAACAGAGAACACCTTTAACTAGAGATCTGCAGGAATGTTTGTTTAATGATCGTTCTTTTTCCTCCACTATAACTCACAGATGGAACAGGATGTTGGGTGTGATCTTTCCAGGGTTTTGGCTCTACAAGTTGTGTTCCTGCTCAGTTTTTCTACTCCATTATCAAAGTGTGGTATGACTACAAGACCTGTGCACTCAGGACTCTGTGCATACAGACCAGCACCGAAATTGTCCATAAATGGGTCCTGCTGTGATAACTTGAAAGTTACAGATTGCTTTCGAGAGGGGAGTAACAACATATGCAACTGGAAAAGCAAATACTCCAGGTCCCAGTCAGGACAAACTCTAAATCCCTATCAGATGCCCATTTTCTTTCACAAACTCTCAGGGAACATGTATGTCTAAAGAATTCCCCTGTGTATCTGGTTTCTCCAGGTAGAAGTGGAAAAAATGCAGTGCTGAACATTTTAGTTATGTTAGTTAAACCATGACTGAAATGTGCACAGCTACCAGAATAATTAATGTTGAACCCACAAGAACCCATACAAGTCAGAATAGCAAAACCAGGTGATAATTTTTACAGTTTTTCTGAAAATATTTACATTTCCCCTCTCCTTTCCCCCTCTCTTCTGAGCAGCTGTAAACCATTCTTTCATTCCCTTCCTGTGCCTTGTGAGATCCACGAGGTAAAGCATCCTCAGCTTTGCCTCAGGGGACACATGGCAAGACATAGTTGTGTGACATGCATATGCTGATATGAATGGCTCCATGAAGATTGGTATGTATTATCTAGTCAAAAAAAACCCTACCTTTACAGCTAATGAAAAGAATTAGGCCCCCCAAAAATGAGATTCATGTAATAAATAGGTTTTACACCTCACGGTTGTCTATATCACTCCACTGGATAGAAATAAGGCCTATTTAGCTGAAAACTAAATACCTTATTATCATAAATTCAGTAAAATATTTCGGTAAAATAAATGTGTTTTCTTCTCCATGTCTGTGATGCATTCCCCATGATACTTTGGGTTATTTTGTACTTCCACAGTGAGGAGCTTCTGGTAGACAATAAATAATCATTCTGGTACTTCAGGTTTTTGACAGAATCCAATTAGAGGTGGCGTTAAATGTCTTATGGCTCAGTTTGAATCCCAATGAAATCAACTGAAAGTCTCCCAAGTATGTGTACTGGAACTTTATTCTAAATTTGTTATTCTAAGCTGTGATTTTTCCAAAAAATGTCTTCTCAATTACAGTTTTAAGGAGTTTGTAGTGAAAATGAATGTTAGTGTATAGTTTTGGACTGAGAACATGTTTCTATAAATATCAAATTCTCTTACTTGTTAACAGCTTAGCGGAAAAGTAAATTTCATATACAAGAAGAAGCTGTGGACATTGTAGGAATAAATTCTTTCTGAAGACTTGCCACTCCTATTGTCTAATCCTCTTCCCCTCTCCCCAGGACTTTTATTGCTCGACATACCTTAAAGCAAAATTAATCTTTAAAATCAATAGAAAGTAATAGGAAGAGTTTAACAAAGAGACCATCTTTTTGGAATAAACACTGTTTACAGATCATTTTGTAGTCTTACTTTAGGGTCGGTTTCATAACTCAAAGCTGGTTCAGAGGTTTTATAAATCATTCACTATCTGGATCCACTAAAAAGAATGCAGTTGTTTTAGCTAAAGAATGCAGAAGAGAAAGATTAAAAAAAATAGTTAAATGAGCAACATGATTTTTTTTCTTATGCCTTTTGAAAAAGTACTTTTAAAAATAACATACTGTGAGCTAACATTAATCATATGAGGAGAGATCACGTAAACAAAGGCCTATCTAGTGATCTAGCTCCAAACTTCAGATGGACTGTGAATCCTGTTAAATTTTCATTTTTATACATCCAAACCATTTTTATAATGTAACATTTATTTTTGATAATTCTCAGAACTATAAATCAGTTTGCTTTACAACCCTGTAGTCTTAGGATTTATGAATACAGCACAAAATCTGTTTCCTATTTGTATGCTCTACTGTTTGGAATTACATGCTAGCTGAAGAAAATCTGCCCTTATACAAATGTGATAACACAAAAATATATGAAAGTGTCCTTGCTTAGGTATGACTAGTCAGTCTCAGTTGGGCAGATCTGGTGTGTTATGTTACTTGAATTATATAATGATAAATAAAGTTTTTGGCTCACAAGAAGAGGAATGTTATTACAAAATACATGGGCCATATACTTCATTCTGTTTCTGGTTTGTGCCTGTAATTCATTGTAAGACACAAAGGTTGAGGATCAAGTGTTCCAAATTTAACATAAATTTATATCACCTTAACTCCCAGTGAGTTCCCAGTCTGGGCACAATTTGTCTTGGGGTGTAAATTCCTTTCTTTGGTTGAGACCAAAATTCTATTGTGCACCTAAGTTACTGTTTTCCAAAGGAAACTGATATGCATTCATCAAGGATTTCTCATCTCAAAAAAATAAAAACATTAATCAAAAAATTCTCAGCATCCTATATGGTTGAATGCAATGGAGCTTGCTGCTTTTTAAATACTGCACAGAAACACACAGCAAATGTAGTTTTTGCATTAGTACAAAAAAGTCTCCAAATGACAATGGGCCTATATTATTAAAAATGTTTATTTTTATCCTAATAAGTTTTTAAAATATATATAATTTAGAAGAAAATGTGTGTAATTTATGTAGACTTTGACAGAACTGGACATTAAGAGCTTTATACACAATCAATATGCTTCTGCAATCACTGATCTCCTTTATAAATATATGTGATCTTTTACATGCTGAAAATTTAGGTCCATGGAGAAGGAAGACGCCAAATAACATCAAAAGTCTCTTAGGTATCTGGTCAAGCTAATATAGGAAAGACAAATTAACCTGTGAAGGCAGTGACACATACAAGAGAATGTAAGTCTCTTCATTTTACCCTCTCTTTTCTTATGGGATTTCACAGGAAAAAAATCCAATGTGGTTACTTGAGATTTCTTTCAATAACATTTCAAGAACATATCTTTAGACTTAGGACATATCAACCATCCTCCTGCTGTGAGCCAAAGCAATTTCACAAGAGCACTGCAACTCAGCCCTGATGGACTGGGTCAAGGGGAAAAAGACAGGAACATATAACAACAAAAAGAAAACTCTTCTGGGTCAGGATTATTTTCATGTTTTGATGTTTTAAGAACACTAATGCCAGCTAGGAATGCGAGCAGAATTTCCCAGGTGCTGGCTGTACAGTGACTTCTGCAGGACAGTTTCATGTGCCTACAGAAGTCCTACTGAAGCCCAAGAGCTGCAATCAAACACAAATTGTTGCAATTGCAGTATCTTAATTGAAAAAAACCCCGTAAACTAAAAATGCTTGTTTTTCAAAAGAATAGTTTTAAAAATTAACATTTTAATTCATCCACATATATAATTAGCCAAAAATCCATTCTCAAAGCACACTTTATCTCTTGAAACATATGTGTGCCATGCTGAGTGAATGCCCTAATACTTACAGTTAAATGACATTCCTCTTCAATAATCCATCTGCTCAAACGAGGCTTCTACCAATGGATCTCAAGTTCAGTTTGACAGATCAAAACAGCTACATCACCTTTCCAGGGGTACCCTCCTCTCTGTTTCCTCAAGGATTTAAATGTTTATCTTTGGCTTTCCTCAGGGAAAATGGTGGGAAAAGATCATTCCTAGGCCTTTCCTGGGCTACATATTGTGCCAGATGTCCAGAAGTCCCTTCTAGAGAAGGTTCATATCACATCAGTTTAGAAATTTTCCCAGGCATTTTCAATAAGAAATTATAAAAACAGGTGCATCTCTGGTAGGACATTATTTTCAGCAAGACATTATGTAGGGCGTTTTTTTCAACAGGTTTTACAATTTATTTCAAGAGCTTCTTCATGATATGGATCTCTTGCAAGAACTGTACAGACAGGACTGAAATAGCACACATTTCAGGAATTAATACTCATATGTCTAGGTCATAAAATGAAAAAAATGACAAATCACTTGGACGGAATAAAGTTTACCTAATTTTTCAAATTAGGTAAATTTTAGGTCTGATTAGGTCTGATTCTATTTACATATGAGTATGCATTACATTAAAGTAGTAAGCACTGACTATCCATAGTTCTTAACAAAAGAAAATAGTAGTTGATTTCAGTGAAATTAACTTCTTTTTTAAAAGGATATTGAACTTAATTAACTCCAAGCAGAAAAATTAATAAACACCCAAACATAGTTACGTATCATTGTCTGACAAAGCCCGTATGTTTTTTAACAAATATCAAGAGCCATTTAAGTGTCGGAGGTCAAAAGCTGGTGTTGTACTGATGTATTCATTCCTGAAATTCAGCCTTTCACTGGAAGTATTCCACCTTAACATCTCTCAGAACACAAAGTAAAGAACAGAACAATAATGAGGAGCTAGAATGGACCTTCCAGTTGTCTACTGTAAATTAGGAAAGGGTTTTTTGCATACCCTCTCCTAGTTAGATAAAAGTGCACTCACTCTTTAAGGCTCATCCTATTCCTCTTTTTTCACAATTATGCTTTACACAATAATTGCTATAGAAATTTTCCTACTGACTACCATGCTGAACAACTTTGTTATAGCTTTTCCTTGTGATTTACCATGTCCAAGTAGCCTTTTTTCTTGCACTACCCTGTACTCTATAACTAAAACTGTTTTTTACTCTTGGATACCTGGCACTCTATTATTCTGGTCCACTGGGTCAAGTGCTATTTAATGTAAGGTGTTCATTCATTTCACATTATTAAATAAACCCTCTGCCTGCCAAGCCAGATACCCTGCATTCACAGCAGTGAAAGAGTTAGCTGAAAGTATGCATGAAAAATGCCACATTTACCAAATGCCAAAGACAATGTAAATTGTGCAAATAAAACAGAAAGCGCCTATAGGAAGGATTTGCATAGCATACTTGTTTTTTGCACCCTAGAAATATTCTCCAAGCCAAATCTACATTGGCTGCTACAGAAGGTTGGCTTAATACCTAAAAAGAGCGTCCAGGGCACTTGTTCAAACATATCCAGTACCCCTGGCTCTTAGCACAGCCTGCAGGAGAGGGAGCCAGGCCGTGTTTTGAAAAGCAGCTGTGAAGTGAGGGGTTATGCAAAAGGCATGTGCTCTGACTCTTGTCTTGGCAGGGGTGATTTCCAGATCCTCAGTTCCTCTGCGCTCCACCTAAACAGATTCAAGCTACTGCAAATTTATGTGACTAGACCTAATTTTTCTGAAGGCACTGGCTGAACAGTCATGATGAAACAGAGTAGGCACGGTAACGTTAGCTTGCATTGTTTCTTTATCTGCCATGTAGAATGCTGTAGAATCTGTCTTTGCTTGCCATATCCACTATTGATTGTGTCATTTTGGCTTTACTGTCTATAAGAGAGGCAACAAAAGGTTTATGAAAGATTATATTTTATAAATTTTAATGTCCTTGTACAGACACTTCTAATTTTGTCACGCTTTTGTTCTACCAAATGCACTTTGAAGTTCAAAGCTAACTTGCCTGCTTGCTTAGAAAAACCTGGTTTACATTCAGATTATTCAAAAATGTCATTTGTTTGTAGAAGGCAATAGAGATATTTCAATCCTCTCTCAATTTTAGAGGCATGGGGTTGAGTTTGAGCTTCTCAAGACTGTCAAACAGGCTAAAGAAACATGGCTGGGTATTTTGGGGTGCATTTTTGTTTGCCTGTTTGTTTCGTGTTTTGGTCATTTTTTAAGAAAGGAAAATGAGGAAGATCGCATTGAAACCCAACACTGATTGCTCCTATCATGGCAACAATTTTAACTGTTTCAGATATTTTTAAAAGACAACCTATCGTTATTTATTCATTACTTATTTTAAAAATGAAATAGTAATATTGGTTTAGAATACCTTATGGAAAAAATCAGTTTCAGAATTTGACTTGTAAAGAGAAGATGTTAAATACAGAAATCGAAGAATAGGTTTTTAGCAGCAGTCTAGTTAAAATCCATCAGAACTGCTGAGACTGACAATAAAATTTATCAATAATGTTTCTATGGAAAGAGAAATTTCAAGCATTGATAATGTATATAGCAGGTCCTTGCATCACACAACCCACCATGACAACCAAGGCTCTTCCACAGTGGAGAAATTTTCAGGTAGTCTGTAGTCAGTGTAGCTGTTTTATATCATTTCCAGGCTCAAAGCTGAATATTCATCAAAGGTTCTAGTTAGGGATTGTTTTGTGGTGGGAATAGCCAGGGGCTATCTTCCATTAATGTATTTTTTGAAATATTTGTGAGGATAAAAACCAAGCATATTCACATTATTATTACCAGTGTTCCCTTTGGTGAAATATGTGTAAACCTCACTAGCAGTCAAGTTTAAAAACAGGTGAGCAGATTAAAATGGTAGTATGAATTCTCCCTTCAGCACCACATTTATTTTGTTACTGAAGTGCTTAACTGAAATTTATTTTATTAAAGTGGTACATAATCCTCAGTACCGAAGAAATCCACGTTGAAAACTAAGAATGTGCTGAAAAATAATAATTTTATCCTTGATCCAAAATCAAGAAAATATCGAGCCAAAGGTTTAAGACTGTAGATCTAAAACCTAAAATGCTACAGAATCTGGGATAAAAATCTCATTTATTTTGAAGATACAAAAACACTGTAGTAAAATAAGATCTGAGCTGGCAGAAGATTTCCAGACTAAAATGAACATGTGAGAAGTGACATAAGAAGCGTGAATAGCTGGATTGAAAACATATAGGCTGAACAGCAGCTTATAACACTGTTTTAGAAACAGTGAAAGACATCTGGGCTTCAAAAAATCGTGATGAAGAAAGGAGATAAATTAATTTTTTTTTTCAGAAAAGATGGCATTTCAGCAACTTTGAAGGGTGGTTCCTCAGCCAGAGGTCCTCCTCATATTGTTCTAATTCTGCTGATTTTCAGCAACAATAAACACCTGCCAAAATCAACCTGAAATCTATTTTGGATACAAAATATAAGATTCCCAATGGAGTGAAAAGAACAAACCCAAAAATATGCTTTTAAATTTTCAAGAACCATGATATTTTGGATTCTATCCATATGAAATGCTGGTCTTTTTCAAATATGTGAGATCATTTACTTGTATTAAAAAGCTCTGGGAATTGTCACTGTCACGAAGGAGATTAGTGTCTTGTGCTCTCCTTATGGTATTTTCAACTTCTGAACCAGCCTGTGACTAAATTTCTATAATGAAAAACGTTTGCAGTACTAATGCTGACCTCATTTGTCTCTTAAATGCTAAATGAACTTTAACCTTATGAATCTAAAAATTTTTCTATAGAGACAAAAATCTGATTATTTATACATAGGAATGGAGAATATTGGAGTTACTAACATCCAAGTAAAACACTGTGGAAGAGAAAATGAACAGGTGATAATACTATTTGCATCTCTCTCTCCCTCTTTTCCTTTCAATCTTGTTAGATTCATTCCACCTGGTTTATTTTCAGTTACATTCATAGAATACAAAGGAACAGTCTCCCCAAAGCTTTATTTACTTAAGTTTTGTAACCAGATAACTGAAATTTAACAGGTAGGATGAGGTGGGTTTGAACATTAAATAATGTCTATTCTGCATACTTTGCACTTCTTAATCATCATTATCAGAAATTACAGCTCAGAATTCAAGACATTGAGGAAGGAAGAATAAATTCCCTAGAAGAATAATCTATTCTAAGTGACACGAATAGGCACGATGGGTACAAACAGAAATGTAGGATGTCTTGTGTTGCCTGAACTTCAGCAATCCCTCTTTTACTGGATGAGTGTCCGAGCACTGGCAGAGGTTGCCCAGGGCAGTTGTGGAGTCTTCCTTCTTAGAGACATTCAAAAGCCTTCTGGGCTTGGCCCTGGGCAACCACTCCTAGGAGGTCCTGCTTGAATGGGGAGGCTGGACAAAATGACCTTTGAAGGTCTCTTCCAAACTCAGCCGTTCTGTAATTCTGTGTCATTCTGAGGATATTGTGTTTGTGCTTCTGGTTTTCCACTCTTATTGAAGATTTCTATTTGGTCTCTATTTCCATAATGCTTCAAAAAGAGTGGATAACTAATTGCATACAGCAATTCTCTTTCAGACATAATGCAAAATGAAGAGATAAATTATCATTAAAAAATAATAATGATAATTTAAATTATAAATTATTACCTGCATCATTTATCTGTCACCATTTTCAGTATCATCAGCTGTACTGAAAAGCCTTTAGATTGAGTAAAAACTGGATAATTCTCATTAATATCTCTTTTGGCTGTAAACCACAACTAAAACCTGGTTTAGTTTGGCTTGTTTTTCAAATATTGTTCATAGGTACTACAGTAAAATATCAGCAGTGCAGAAACATTTGTATCTGTCTCTTGTTTCTAGTTCCTCTGAAGCTGTGTTTTGAAAAATGTTTCAGAAGTTCAGTCCAAGAGGAAAGTATTTTTCAGTATTCTGGTACTTATTTTAACCTTTTGCATTGGAAATATTTTCAAAGCTGTCCTGGATGGATTTTTAAAACTGGCCAAGGCCTAACTTTAAGTTTTCCTGTCTGCTTTTAACATGACAGCTTTAATTATAACCTTAGTTGCTGGTGAATTTCGATTAGTGCTAGTCAATCTCACTGTATTTTCAATTTTCTGGAAAAAAAAGTTTTCATTTTAAGCCAATCCAAATTTACCCTTATCTAAACCTTAAAAAGAATGAACAAAAGGCTTCTTTTCCATGCAATTTAGTTTTAACTGATTTTCATTTATCAAATTCCATCCTGAACTCTATCCATGATAATAGCAACAACAGTAGGGAGTTATTGATATGGTTTTCCACTTACACATGGACTATTATAAAAATAAACTCAATCTGTACAATAATATAAACAATCTGAGGCTTCACTAAAATAAATAAATAATCTTGAAAAATAATTTATCTCAGTTTCTAAGTAATTTCTTCCAATTCCAATGCCAGTGGATGAGGGTGTGCTTCATTACAATGAGCACTAATTGACAACGTTTTCTGAGCATTATCAAAGACAAGACAAAATCTGGCTGCTCATGGAATCTGAATTTTTTCCTATGCAGGCAAAAGGTCTCCCTCGGTTGTGTTGGAGATGTGGCAGCAGGAAATGAGTGGGATATTTTACCACTTTAATTGTGTGTTAATATTCATTAGAGTTATTGACATTGCAGAATTGGCCCTGAGTCAAAGCTAATGACCAGATTTTCACTTCTGTACCTGACTCATCTTCAGTAGCACTCTCCTGGCCAGTGCTTTTATGCCAAGGGAAACTTAGCTGTACTTGCTCCTAAATTTTAATACAATATTGCCCCGTGACTGACTTAAAGCATGACAAGCTAGGAACATTCTCAGGCCCCTGTCCTAAGAGATTCCCTCGATCATTTATTGAAAGGACATGATATATGTCTCTTACAAAAGGCAGGCAGGTTTTTCTTTTCTCTCAGAAAACTCTTGTCATTCGTATTTCACCAGTTACAGAGAAAAGGATTTGGGAGAAAAAGCATCACCAGTCACATGCTCCTTCAATAAATTTAGAATCAGTTATATCTGGGGTTTTCAGCAAACTAGAAAGTATTTATTGTGAATTTCTTTCTTTCCCCATGAAGGAATAATTCTTTCAAGTCATTAGTTCATATATTTTTAATCCAGTTTCAGAAGTGAATGTGTTGTTATTTGTAATGAGACTAGCACCTGAAAAAAGGCATAGATAAACACGGTTAGATAATTTGTGTGCTTTCCTCAAGATATGAAACATGATTTTCCTTTAAAATAATATTTTCAAGGATTTCCCATGCATTTTTTCCTTATTTTTTGAAAGTTCACATTTAGAAATGCAGCTTCTGTGGAAAGTAATTAAACAGAATAAGGCATAAGACCACTGAAAGGAAGACTTTTGGGGCACAGATGGAAGGTAAGCTTTCCCTTTTCTCTTGGTGAAAGAGTTACATACTGTTATTTTGGATTAAGCATTAATGACATCGTCTACCACAGGTTATAATGGATCACTTTTTAATTATAAACTGTCATTTTAACTGTCTTGGAACCCCATGTTTTAAGAAAGTAAAAATTCATGAAGTCAAGGGTTTATAGAACTATGGCTCATTAAAGGGACTTTTGTCTACATCTGCTGTCAATTTTGTTTAAATATATATAAAATCTTTCTTTTATTGAAGTTCATTGTGGTGGAATAGGAGCATGTTCTATTTGATCATGCTTGTGGAATGTCTTTTGTAAAAGAAATTATTTTGGAAGCTACCTCCATGGAATGAACACTGATTTCCAATCTGTCTCTGTCCAGTGAAATGCTAATCAGAAATGTGCTTAAATGATTGAGTAGAAAGAAAATTGGGAACTTACTCAAGTTGGTGATAAATTCTTGCAGGTTTCCAACAGCTTGGTAAGGTTTTTTTACTGTCAACAACAATAGGATCATAAGTTTGGCTTAGTCCTGTGGCAACAGGTTTGATCTTACCATGTTTCACTGAGTTGGTGATAAATACAAGTTCAGAAGTAACCTTAGAAGACAAGATAAACAAAGAGACTGGAGCAAGTGAGCACCTTTCTAAAGACAGAGGAAATTAAGGACATCTTTGCAACATAACAAGAGAACTGATCTTCACTGTTAGAAGTTCTTCCCTATAGCATTAGTTGAGTCTTTTTGCTGAACATCTTATTTAGGCACTGACTCCCACACACCAGACCAAACAGCTGTGTCCATTTAAGATATAAACCCCTCATCTTTCTGCTTGTTTTTTCTGCCAGGAGTTCTACAGAGGGACTGGGGTAATAGAAGTGAATATTCTTAAGCCTCAATAGAGAGTGACTGGTGCAATTCTGCCCCTTCTAGTCTCAGAGGTGCAAACACACTTTGTCACCCCTTTTCAGATTGTCTAACATAGTGGTAAGGGAAAAATTACCTCCAGCCACCACAGCTAGATTTACCAAAGGTTTTG
The DNA here is from genome assembly GCA_013398115.1 of Falcunculus frontatus. Taxonomy (NCBI): domain Eukaryota; kingdom Metazoa; phylum Chordata; class Aves; order Passeriformes; genus Falcunculus; species Falcunculus frontatus. The sequence goes on from VZRV01003328.1 coordinate 25,113, forward strand.
ATCCCGTTCTTCTTAGTGACTCTTCTAAATCCCCTTATTGTTAATGCCTTTTTAATGTTCCACTTTTTCTATAGTTTCTCTTGGTACATAAGACAATTTGTCCTGATTGCAATTTTCACCAAAATGTTCCAATGAGAGGACAACATGAGAAAGTATATTTCCAATTTGATTTATGCAGAGCTGTTCTTTCTGCTATTACAATCAGAAAATTAATAAAGACTTAGTTTGTATATCCTAGCAAATTCATTAAGCATTTTATGACAATGAGGGACCAAGTTCTGATGTTCATGTCCTCTATTTTTTCCTCTGTTTCAGCTGAAAGAAGTTAAATTCCAAAAGTGAATGACTACCTAGACCCTGTCAGCAAAAGTGAAGACATACACCAGGAATTTGTGGCAGAAAGAGAACAAACTGAACTGGTGTGCGGATGTCTCCAAGACAAGATTTTTTTATTCATTCTCGGAATAGCTGCACTTTCATAAACAAGATCATTGATGTATTCAGGACCTTGTTGCCACAGATCTAAAGCACTTAGAAAAAATGAAAAACATTCAGCCAGGTCCTTAGCTGTGTTTCAAGGAAACAAAACAGCTTGGGCCAGCTCAACACGTACTATTTCCTTTGGATGATTTTAAGCATAATTTACATTTTTTGTTTGGACAGATAGCAATTTTCTGCCTTCAAAGTGCAGCTAAATGATCTTATTATTATCAGGAGAACAGGAAAAAAAATGTTTCAAAACTATATTCAAATCTTTTCCTGCATGAGGTTCTCAGAAAACTCAATCAAAACTTATATTTTCTCCTGCTTCTTTATTTGAAATTGCTTAGAAACAGAACACACTTGAAACAAACACTTCAGTAAGCTCCTTGAAATTACCCAAAGCCAGACTTTTTTTTGCTAAGGGGCTGCAAACACTTAGGTCATATTACAGTTGATAGCAGTTTGTTTTGTTTGTCTGCCATAGCTTCAGATGACAGAGATCCAAAAGCCATTGACTTGAATAGGCTTTGGATTGACTGTGGGGAAAGGATTTCCACTGTAAATACGAATGCTTGAAACATAATCATTCAAGGCTCCAGTTTCAGAAAAAATATTCCAGCCTCTGTCTTTCCCTCTCTCTTGTACATTTAGACATTTGCTTAGGATCAAATTCTCTCCTTTGTTCATGTTAGATAACCATAAAACCACCGAAGCCATTCAAGGAGGAAGTTGTAATACAATGTGAATAAGGCTTTAAATACTTGCCTAGAGGTGGGAATTTTCCCTTCAGGCCTTGTTGAAAAGCTATCAGGCACACTCTCAAATGAGGTCAGCAGATTACTACTCGTTTTTACGTACAACATTGTCATCAAAAAAACTCACTTGCATTAATATCATATTAATGATTGTAGTCAGGTATTCCATGGCTCGAGAGTGCCAGGGGTAGTGCTGCACTTTCTTCACCAGAAAGAAACAACTTAGCCTCAGGCTGGCTGTGCTTTTCCAGACTATAACTCACAGGTGCAGAGTGACTGGTCCAGACAGCACTCACCAACACATGCATGTCTCAGACTTCCTCGGAACAGCTGAAAACAGGATTAATTCAGTTACCAAGAAAAGAGGACCAAGGCATAGCAGCCAAGTAGCTTGCTGCTATCATTTATTTTAAACTTTCAAAAGAAAAGAAATAATTTAAGAGGGCCAGGGGTGCATGAGAGAAGGAGAGTGATGGGGAGGGAGAGAGGAAAAAGAAGAAAGGAAAGGGCTCTCTGACTCAGTCAGTGAATCACTTTTTTTTTTCCTCTGAACAAAAGTTCAGACTTACCATGAACTCAAGATCTTCTGAACTGATAACCAAAGTATACCAAGGGGACAAACAGCAATTTCTAGTTTGAACTTTTTTTTTGTGATAATCCAAACAAGTAATAGTTATGGCTTTCATTAAATCCACAAATTTCTGTATTAACCAAATGCTAATATATCAAGACAGTACATAAATTAACTTGGAATGAGCAAAAAAAAAAAAAAAAGGAACACTTTATAAACTTTTTGCAAACAAAAATGTGAAATTTCAGGCTGAACATAAATTCTGTAATTTACAGAATCACCTTATGTAGCACAGAAATTGAAGACACATGAAGTAAATGAAGTCCTTGCAAGGTGACTTGGTCAGCCAACAGGACTTGCTGGGGATTCTGGACACTTAGGTGTCCAGAGCTATTCCTGGCTCGGTCACTTGCTGTTGGATTGATATGGACTAGCCACTTTTACCTGTGTCAGTTATGCCCTTTACGACTGATGGCAGAGGAACATTATACAAGACAGCTTTCACTCAATACTTTAAAATACCCATACCCTAAGAATCAGTAGATGAAATGGATGTTGTTTTGTTGCTGGTCTTTCCAAAACCCAGTAGAATTTAAACACAGGACAGGTGTCAGGTTTCTCTGCAGGGGTACTGCAGCAGGCTTGCGAAACACAGCAGTGAAACTTGTGGCACCTGCAGCATTTGAAGACTGAAAATCAAAACATCAAGCCTGTGGCAATCATCAGTTAAAAAGCAATAGAGTTTTAGTTTTTAGAATTAAAATCATATCTGAAAATTTTACCTAGGACGTCACCTTGGCGTCAAACTAATTTTTCAAGTGTGAACGTAATTCACTCATCAACTAATGATAATTAGTCTCTCATTAGGTCCTGGTACCAATTTAAATAGAGTTTAAAGTAACTAAGGTGGGAACAGGAGTCAAAATTTCACAGTTTACGTACTTCAGGTCACACACATTTTCCATCATTTTAGACAGCTAAGATTTCTTTTTATTCAGAAGTCTTTATGAAAACTTCTCCTGAAATATAATTTCCCACAGCCCTTCTTCTTCATTGTTGAAATTTTATAAAAACGTATGTCAAAAGTGTACTCCCATTCTTATCACGTCTCTCAGTAAAAAAAATAGAATGGATTGAGATAACTTAACTTTTGTTGTTATTCTGGACAGTATTTTTTGAAATAGCATACTGTTTGAAACCATGAAACTTCCTCATTAAAAAACAGTGTTCTATTGTATCCTGGTGATAGTTATATTACAAAGACACGTGATTTCAGTACTATGGACTACATGTGAGTTAAACATCTGCCTAGTATTTATTATAACATCAATATAAAAAAACTACTAGAATATCAAATTATCATGTTACAAAGATGTGAGATTCATCCTGTCTCTGGGGATTTTCAGATATTAGACTGATGCAATACTTGTTCTTGGCCAAGTAAACTCTGTGCTCTTTTCTTTGTTTCATTTTGCATAAATATATACATGCATTGTTTATAGACTGTGTATACTAAGCAAGGCCAGGTCTGATTCACAGCTGTGAAATTAATCATGTTCTATGTACAGGGGATTTCAGGGAAAATTGTCTTATATCAGTACTCTGACTCTTCACGGTGTTTCTTTTGTTGTATGGTAAATCTTTAAGGCCAGGCAGTACAACTGGTAAATTAAATCTATGGTTATATAACAGGCTCAAAGAACAGAAGATTAGAAAGTAAAAGCAAAAAAAAAAAAAAAAAGGAAGAGCACAGTAACTTAAAACACATTGAAACATAAACATATAGCATTCACAGCATAAATCAACAGCTTAATGTATTAACTACTTGGCATAAGAAAGACATTACCACTTTTAACTATTTCTTCAGCAATCTCTTTTTGAGATGCAAATAGCAGTGCACGACAATGGAAAGTTGGCAGTCCTGCCTGACATATGACATGAAACATGTGACAGGAGCTGAAATGGAAAAAGATCAGTGGGTACCTCTCAAAGTGTGAATCCAGGTTAGTTTGTGAACAGCTTCCATGCATCATAACAGCAGCAAATGCTTTTTGCTGGTTCATAGCCTGAATTGACATTTTTAGAGTTGTGCCACTGTTGGTTCTCTAAAATTGCTATCACCATGATGGAGCACAAACTAAAGGGACTAAAATTTGTCTTTGTTTTACAATCAGTGAAATAAAAACTCAGGGATCTGAGCATAAAAACAATTTTTCAGTAAAGTAATATCTATATCTTTCAATTGTGGAACAAGTTCTACTTCCAGATATGTCATGTGGCACTACTGGAAGGAAATCAACAATCAGCGTGAAGATCTATTCAATGGGATTTATGCCAGCACCTCATAGCACCATAGAAAATGCAATGCCACTGAACTTATGGGACTGACATTCCCCTGGAAAGGAAGCTATGGACTAAGCAGGATCCCCATCGCACTGGAAATGACACTGGAGAATGAAGACAGCTGAGTCCTGCATATCAGTTCTTGATTTTTGCCAAAGAGGAATTGAGAGACCTTTCCAGAGACTTCTCCGGATGTAAAAGTGGTGAATTGCAGAGCCCCTGGCAACTTGTGCAAAATATATTCTTTCTTCACTCTTTTTTTTCACCTTTCCACTCAAGAAAGACTTGTTCCGAAGTCTTCTGTATCAGCGGCTGTGCTCCAGTAGCAATCCTGAGTGAGATAGGAGAGTGAGATCAGGAGCTTCAGAGAAGATCTAATTAACCTGCATTACCCACTGAGTAGGCTGATCCAGACTTAATAGGAATAGCCAATGAATGGGACCAAATGCCTCTGAAAAATAATTCTGAACGCTTGTGTACTGAGCAAAAATCCTGTAGTCACAGGACTCTTACATTCATGGCTTGAGATCCACGTCCCAGGTCTTCCTCTACAGCCAGGTAGTCAGGAACTTTCTAAGAAATCCTAGGAACAGATGGGGTAGTTCCCTCTAAAACAGTTTGTTCCAGTAAGACTTCAGTCATTCCTCTCCTTGAAAACAGAGTGTAATTCCTCCTGCTGAGGAGGAGATTACCAGAACATGGGATCCCCTCTAGAGTTTCATTACAGTACTGTCTTTTAGTGACAACGGTTGGGAATAGAAAAACTGATGAGAATGTCCTGACTCAGAGAGTAATATGTCAAATGGAGAAAATTGCTCCACTAACAATTATGTTTAAAAAACAAACAAACAAACAAAACTTTGCACCTAAGCCTTGAAAAGAGTTTCAAGAACTAAACTGTAATTTCATAGACTTTCTTGACTGCAGCCTTGAGGTGTATACCAAAATATTCTTGTGAAAGAATCTCAAGTAAAACTGCTGCTTTGACATCTTGTATCAGCTGCCTTAGCACTGCTGAGCCCATTTTCAGAGCCTATCTGCATCTGAGTACGCAGCATAAAGAGCAGAGATCTAACCCCCACACTTACGGCACCCAAGTTCCAGGCACTGCAGTGCTAAGCTGAACCAGCCCCTAAGTCTTACCTGAAATCCAAACACACCAAAGAAAAAACAATTGATTTGTTGAGCTTTGGACTTCAGAAACTCTACACATCTTAATAAATATACTTTTTGTGTTAGTTCTCTTTTTAACACTTTTTTTTACAGAAAGATCTAGATTCCTATTTGAAAAGTAGAATGGAAAATTTATTAAGAGGAAGAGTAAATCATAAATTTAACTGAAAATTTTATAACTCATTGTACTTCCTGAAGGCATAGGCCCACATAGGGAGCAAGATATTATTAAAGTTAGTATTTTTCCATTCCATCAATCCATACTAGTTTCAGGACTTTACTGCTTCAGACTTTCGAAGCCAATTTGTACTGAAATGCTGATGTGCCATACAAAATAGTAATTGAGACATGCTTATGTTTTTGGATCTAGTATGACAGTTAAGTAGGTGAAATCATCCTGTTTTAATTACAAAGCAACTCCCCCTCATCTGCGTTTCTTATGGTTAATGTTTTTCCCCTAATAAAATGCAAAGGATTCTTACGAGAAAAACTTATGTCATTTCTTGACAAAGAAGAAATATATTTCCTGTCTACCATGTATCTAAATACTGTTCACTTTTCTATTTCAACAACACCAGTGAGTCAAAAGCAGCTTTGTCTAAACCAGGATTTGACCTTTTTAGGTTTCTCCTGAAAAAGATATTTAGGAAAAATGAGTAATATACTAAGAAAAGTTAGTCTGAAGTCACAGCAGAAGAAAAGTGGTTTGTAGCAGTCATCTTTATGATAAAAGTATGTTTCATTTTATTTAACAAAAGTAAGATGAGCTACTCAGAACCAGGTTATGTTCCCCATTACACTGGAAGTACCCTAACAAAAAGAACTGTCCCACATCCTACGTGTCAAACATTCATTACATGTTCTTGAGTCACACCTTTAAGTGCCAACTGATATAAAAGACACTATGTCAAACATTCTCATAAAAGTTGTAAAAGCTTGTATCCTGAAAGTGCCATTTCTTGGGCTCAGAAAATACGTAATTCTGCTTAGAAATGCTGAATTCTCAAATGCCTGACTTCACAAATGCCATGGGCATTCATTCAGAAGGACATCTGTCAGAGAAGAAAGAGTTATGTTCTTTTCTTGATGTCTGTCCTTGTGCCAGAGCTTATAATCAGAGGCAAGAAGCTTGCTTTCAAAGCTTCTTAAAAGGGACCTCTACTACACATTTCCTCTTTCAAGAAGATGGCCTCAGCTACCAAACTGTTGCCTGCTCTTCCTTATGGAGATTTTGAATATCCTCTGTCTAGTGTTGGAGCAAAGAAACTTCCTCCTCTCCATCTGTTCTTCCTCTTCCACACTGTTCACCTGAGAAGAGTCTCTATTCCCAGTATTATTTCTGTGTTTTACATGATTCCTCCTTGTATAATAAGCACAAACAACCCTGGAGAAGAAAGTAAAATCTGTAAATCTTTGCTGATGTTCAGAATGGAGTACTGTATTCCTTTCTTCACATTCGATAAATTATTGAAGATTTCCCTGAAAAATAGAATGTTAACCCTTGTAGTAGTAGAAAAACACCAAACTAGCATTTCATATTACATGAAAAAATACCTCAAATATTTTTTTTTGTTAATGACTAATCACAGAATCATAGAATTATTTAGGTTGGAAAAGAACCTTAAGATCATAGAGTCCAACCATGAATGTTTGTCTTAATTCATTTTGAAAGGCATAGCTTAAAGAGTTTTTCAAGCCGTGAATCCTAATCTCAAATGCCATCAAACACATGAGCATCTGTAACACAAAATCTCTTTTTCCCTCAAATATGTTATTAACAGATGTCTGCCTCCCGCACATTCTGCAAACTGCTCACAGGTGGCAAGGAAATTGTTTTAAAACACTGTAACAAAGACTTAGAGTAAGCTTGTACCACCTACCCAAAGAGACCTTAACAGATCCCCAGAAAGTCATCACGGAAGAATAACACAGGTTATTAGAACCAGAAGGGTTTTCTTCAGGAAACAGAAAATGCTTTCAAGAAAAAGTGGTGGATTTAAGCATAAACTCTGGCAAGCCTAGAATAATATAGGCCAAAAATCACTTTCTTAAATAATTGCAAGAGGGTTAAAAACTGTGAATAAAAGTTTTTCAAACATACCAAAAGCAGGAAGCATCCCAGTTTGTTTTCAGGGTTGATAGTTGATATAAAAGATTTAAAAAAGAGAATTTCTCCAAGAAGATGCAGTCTTAGCAGAAATACTAAGTGAATTATTGGCATTGGTGTTCACTATAGAGTAATGCAGGTAAGCTCTGACACAGCTTTTCCTTATGGCAGACAAATCTGAGGAAATAACTCAAATTGAAGTTTACTTAGATTAGTTTCAGAGTTCTGATGACTTTTTTATCATTGATAACACTAAGAAAGCAAAATAATTTTCCCTCAAAAACTCAAAATCGGATTATATTTGAGATGGTCAGAATTTCTTGAGTCATCTTGGATTCTGGAAGACTGAAGATGTTGAATGAAATGATGGGTTTTCAAAGAATCTGATGGGAGATATCCACAGAAATACACATTAATATGTCTTTTCTTTCTTGGACCAAGTAGCTGAATTGTATAATGAACCACATGAATAAATGTGATTTAATGAAGAACACTCACTATGAGTTTAGCTGGGGGAAAACGTGCTTCACTGTGGACTGGGAGAAAAAAAAAAAGAATTACATGTGAGCTCTATCATATAATATACCTGGATTTTCGAAGGACTTTCAAAGTTCCTCATCAAAGTTCTTACTCTAACAGGGAAGGTTTCCTCACAGGCCAATGGTCAGTTAAAAGCTGGGAAACAAATAATGAGAACAATCAATCTGAAATGTTACATTTTTTAATCCATGAAGACCTGCACTTCAATGCATATGGCTAAATATAAATGGCTTGGGGTGAAAAGGAAAACAAAAACTGTTGATATACATATTTTCAAGACAGTAATGCCAGAAACTGATTTTGGAGAGTTGAATATGTTAGATACTGGATGGTTAAAAGGTCAAATGAAAATTAAGTGTTGATAAATATAGAATAGTTAAAGTCTAGTTAATCATATGTCATTATGGACTTTAAATAAACCTCTCTGAATGAGGAAAAGGTTTCTTTGGATCATTGTTATTTGTCTAGAATAACCAGTTCAATGATCATCAACTATCAAATGGCAATAGAATGCTGTTAAAGACACAACAGGAAATCTTGTACCACTGTAACACACCTGCTATGCTGCTGAAAGTGGTCCTCACCATTCTCATCTCCAAATAAATAGAGTAAAACTTGTAAACATATAGAGAGTTGTGACAAGGATGATGAGAGGAGAAGAATGCTTTCCATCTGAGAAGTTTTTAAATAGTCTAGAACTCTTCTCAGGAAAAGAAGGAACCAAGAATAATTTGACAGGCTGTAAAATCATGAATAGGTTGAGAAGGTCACTGGAGAATAATCATTTTCTGTATTTTTATAACACAAGGATGAGAAAGAACTAGGTAGAATTATCAACCAGTAGGTTTGAAGGAAGTAACGAGAGTACTTTTTCACACAACACCTCATTATATTGTGGAACTCACTGCCACAGATAATTTCCCATGCCAAAAGTGTAAATGGATTCAAAAACACGTTAAAATAATTAAGCACTGGAAGATCCATCAAAAACTAATAAACCTGATGATGTGGTGTAATCTTCAGTTTGAGAAAGGGCCATGAAGAGATGGCTGGAAGCTGCACAGCTGTGCCGTTACCAAAGCATTTGCTGACCACTATCAACAACAGAATGTTGGCACAGATGAGTTTTAAATCTGACTAAAACCAGATGGTTTTATATGCTTAACTCTTGTCACAGTTTCTAGTGAGTTCCCCTCACCCTTAGCAAAATTCCTGAGGTATATTACTCCTGTGCTCTGTCTTTAGTGACTGTTTCCATCTGACAATTTATTTGGGCCCATGTTTTGCACATGCATGCCTTTACTCATCTTTGATGGTTGGACTATACCCATGAAGAGAAACCAACATTCATTTTAGGTCAAATCAGCCCAATCAGGACCACATTTCTTCCTCTGGAAGGACATGTTCCCTTCCCTTGATCAACTGTTTTTAAGTTAGGCATCTTAGTTCCATCATAACAGATAGATAGATCTGGATGGTAGAATAGTTTTAGATTTCCTTGTCTTTATTAAAATGAAAAAAAAGAAAGAAAAAGAAAAAAAGAAGGAGGGAAAAAAGGACAAAAAAGGGAAAAAAAAGAAAGGGGTAAGAAGAAAGATGAGAAGGTCTCGAGAAGGAAATATGGACACTAAGTTATGAAAGAAGCCAAAATATTTTTTTATTGTTGAAACTTCAGCTGGTTGACCATATCAAGATTTAGCACTTTTAAAATATGTAACATATTTCTATGCATGAGAATTGCAGTCCTTAATGTTATATTTAACTCACTTTTTCCTGCCTCCTGTATTTCAATATTACAAATAAGACATTGAAAATTATTATTTATTTATTAACCCCTTTCCTTGTCACTGCACTGCAGAGGAATGTCATTGAGTGGGAGAAAAAGAAAGTCACAGTTTATAAGGAACTTAACTGAAAGCACAATAAAGTTGGTTTTGGTTTTTTTTTTTCATATTTTGTAGAGAAGAGCCAACAATCTAATCAGTTTGGTATGTGGTCAGCCCAAATTTTCCTTTTCGGTCCAGGCACACCACTGATCTCCTCTTGTACAAGAGCTCGGGAAAGCATATGATTTTCTCCATGTATGGATTTTTCAGTCAAAAAGAGATTTCCACTGCATCATAACACCCTTCAGTTTATTGGTAGTATTTTCAGGAGAAATTTAATTTCAATTTCAATTAGTCAGAGAACTGGTGAATGACTGATCAGTGCTTTAGAAAATGTTAATTTTCTTCACTAAGAGACCTATACTTATGTCATGGTATTGCTGTCAAAGAATGCAAGAGAGGCATCAGCTTTTGTAGAATGTGCTTTTGTACTTGCTTCATAGGCAATTGCAGCATCATTCAAAACAACTCACCAAGTTATTAAGTCACTCTTACAGACTCTAAGTATTCACAATTTACATACGTCTAGGTTCTTGGGACTACAGAAGTCTCTTTTAGACCGCTGAAGCCAGGTCCCAAAATCTGTCACCCACAAACTAGGTAATACCTGCAATTAGTTAATGGCTCTAATTTCAAACTGTGGTGAAAAACATTTATCTACAGAAAAATTCCATGATTATCATAGTCCTTGTATAATAAGCCTAGATATAATTGAAGTCCAAGGTGGGGAAGATTCCTTAGGTGCTTCTAAACAGATTCAGATTACCTATGTTTGAAAATGTTAAACTGTTAGCACATTCTTTTTTCTTTTTTTTGTCGGGGGTATTCTGTGAGAGATATTCTGCCTCTTCTGTGTCAAAGTGAAAAAAAGGCATGCTTTGATAATAGCCTGCCTGTCTTGTTGCTGGGATGCTATTACTTTGTGTTTCAAACAGTTGGAGATTGAGAAAAGGTGTTCCCTTTCAGTGCTCAAATTTCATGACATTCTGCTATTTTTTTCCCATCATATGGGAAATCCCACTCAAGGGAGAAGATATATATGACTACAACTTGCAGTTACTTCGGGATGACAAATACCATGATGAAACAGAAGAAATTTCCCATTAAAATAAACCACATGTCAGCTTTCAGCTCGGGCTCAGCCGGCTCCCAACTAAGGAAATATGCGTTAGCTGTAGATCATGGAGTAAATACATATCTGCTGTACTCAAAGTGGCCCATGGAGAAACAAACAGAAGTATGAGCTAGCGCTGACTATGAGAACGAGCAGAAAAGCCCTCCAAGAGCAGGCCATCCCATGCTTTCACCCATGCACCCCTAAACGAAAGAGATGCGCAAAACTCCTTGCCTTAGGCAATGCTTGATTATCCTATATCAAAATAAGCTGTGGAATTCAAGGCCAAACATTCCCAGTGAATGCTGGACCTCATGCTGCTTAGGGTATTCCCTGTCAATGGATATAAAAAACCTGAAGAACTGAAGCTTACTACAAGGTCCAGTAAAATATGATGTATTTTTTTTGACATAGATAACAGATTTCTGAGGATGCTTACTTATCCAGTAAAAAAGTAACAAAATATAACTTTGGGGTGTAAAGGAAAAACTGGAAATAGGGAAGAAAAAGTAATAGAAAAAACCCCAGTTACAAGTGATTAGCTTTCTCCATTCTTTAATTAGGCACAATATGGAGAGAAGCTACGTGCTTAGTTTTCAGTTTAGCCCCCTCAAATTGACTCTATCCCCAGATAAAGCAATACTGAAATGCATAGGAATTTTTTGATAGATTTTTTTTCCCTAGTACTTCATTGTTTCAACAAAAGGAAAAGATTTTCCAAAATGTATATACTAACAGATTTTCTTTGGGCAAAATTTCATATCTACCAGAAGGAAAGCTGAGAGCCTGAATGTTATAACTTCTTCTACCTCTCCTATCTTTCTTTCACTCCTCCTTAATCATACTCCATTCTCAATTTCATAAAACCTGATTTTGTCTTGACTCAGACATTCAACTAAATCTACACAATGATTGCTTTCAGGTCAGCCTGCTTTGGTGTAATTCCTTAGATACACACTGGGGAATAAAGTATTCCAGAAAAAACAGGTGAACCAACTTTCCTAACATGAGAAAAAAAAACTTTTAAATGGCTGACAGCGTTTCAGGCCTGATATTTGAAATGTCCTGGCTCTAAGGTACATGTTGTCCTTCTTGGATTAAAAGTCAAGATTAATATTTTTCTAAAATATTCATTTCATTGAGTTCAAGCCCTAGTCATGAGTAAATTATACAGGACTTACTAGATCATCAAATGTTCTTTTCTCAGATGAAGTGGTCAAACAGATTATAGGGAGTTCTTCCATGAGTGGGACCATCGTTACCCATACACTTCATTACAAAGAAATAGGAATGGGATGCTGAAGGGACTTTATTCCACATGTAGTGCTTCCATTCCAGTTAAAACAAACACAATGTAGTAACAGAAGCAGCAGCAATTCTATTTATGGTCTTCTTTAGAAAAAGGACGAAAACAAGAAAAGAAAGATATCATTCCATACATAGTTATATTTCACTGTAAAACTAAAAAACTAAAATAATTTCTGGTAAAACTGAGCTTGAAAAAAAGTCAGAAAAGACAAAAGGACTGTTATATTTAATGGATATACACTGGTGCTTCAATATTCACTATCCTAACTGCCAGGCTATGCCTGTGAATAGTTTGATAATGGTGAAAGTGACAATTTTTATTATGATGTCGAATTTACATTTCTTCAAAAGACCCATTTAGTAACAGTTTTACTATTTTGTAGTTTTTTGCCACAAAAAAATACATTTGCTAGCATTTCTGTCTAGATATCTTTGGTTTAAACTTAAACCCTTACTTAATTTTTGAAACATTGAGTTTACTGCATTTTAAAAGCACACGCATGCAATCACTGATCCTTTTTGGATCATGACCTGAGGAATATGAGAGCCAGAGTAGATTTAAATATAAAATTGGAAATCACGATATTAAAGTCATGATCAATAATAAACAATGGATTATTATAATTAATTTATTCCCATGTAGCGATCAGCTTCAAAATAAATTGTAGACCTTTCTGAATCACAAGTAGACCATGTGATGGCTCCTCTGTCCAGAGAGATTTTTCCCCTTGAACATTACTGTTCCTTCAAAAAAAATTTAAGCTGACTCCCAAAAAAAAAAACCCCCATATTTTTTATTCTTGTGATCCGTGGGTATAGCCCATATTAAAAAGTGAAAATTTAAAAATTCCTTGTATTCTAAATGCAATAATGGTCCGGAAGTTTTTAAATGACACGCTGACTAAAACCTGCTGAAGAAGTAACATAAAGAACATATTTTCTTCCAAATCTTTCAGCTTTCATTGCATCCCATGATTTCCTGTATTCATCAAATTTTATGTTATGTTTGGGTTTACCTCTCATAACTGCTTGAAAAATGAATATTTCACATCAATATCCTACCATAACATTTATTTCTTTTCTGTGTCCCACAGACGAGAAGTCACCTGCCTCTCCTTATTCTCTCCCTTACAATTTAGCTAACTTAGTAGTTATGCAAATACCTCCTCCCTCCTCTTTGTTTCACAGTTCCAAACTACATTTTCTCCCAATAGGTCTAATTCGTAACAGGTTTACTAAACCTTGGAGTAATCTCTCTCTGACTTTGAGGATTGTACCATTTCATACCTGAAGAAAGTCTTCTGTGCTGAATATCCTGTTTATTCAAACTATCTCAGCTGCTCTAACAAAGGCATTCCCTTCCAGGAAGTTTTCTGTCTCAGTGAGGACATGAATTTACTAATTAAAAGAATCTGAGTTTTGTTATTCATTAGTCCATCATTTATTTTTAACTGAATAATAAGAAAGAGATGTAATGAGACTATCAGCTAATATAGTGCTAACACAATGTGGTTAGCACAGTATGGCTGGCAACCAATCACATACCACTAAGAGTAAATAATTAATGGCTTTGAGAATAACCACTGAAATTTAATATATTCACAGATACGATGATTACTGGTAATGATAAGTAAAACCAGAAGTATACAGAAGTTAGCGTAAATTATTAAGAGAAGAATAACTTTTCAATGAACAACCTAGCTGAGCTTAGGCTATAGGAAAAGTTGGAGACATAGTCATTAAAATTGTAGATGGAGCTGTATGGTTTCACCTTTTTTGGTATTATATTTCAAAACCTCTTTGTTGAAAGAAATGGCGTGATGGAGACAGAAGTGATGAATGCACTGAAAAATTGCTTCCTGTCATAAATGACTTTATAAACCTACTGGGAAATTTTTCATGTCTACATCTGCTAGATGGTGACTAATGCAGGATAATCAAATTAGAAATCATTCAGCCAGTAGGGACTAGTGACCACACGAAGGTCCAGCGACTAAAGCAAGATTAGAAGTTGATACGTGTAAATCACAACTGATTCTAATCAGAAGCAGATGCCTGATTTCAGACAGGTCTTCACGGACAAGACGTCAGAAAAGATTAGAAATAATTGAGTAGATGGAGACAATGAAATGCAGACTACATTATTGTACAAACAATGGACGGAACTCTATGCAAGTAGGTAGGTATGCATAGCTTAAATGCAGTGTCCACAGAGAATATATATTAAAAGAATAATTACTTTCTACCCTTTTTAGATTAATAATAGCTAGTGTGTACATCATATGTAAACATATTGCAAAAATGTGAAATAGTTTATTAAATTGGACATATAAGATAATATTCTCATTCTCTTTCTTTGTGTTAGCACCATTAGATTTAAGCATTTGTTATTAATATATAGACTTTATGAATGCTTTTGAATATTGCATATTTATAGCTATCTTAAAACAAATCTAAACTTTAAGCTGCATTTTAAAATTTACCTATGAGTGAATATCAATTAAAACCACAGTATAAGCGAAAAATAAATTTCCTGTGATGTTTATTGTCTCATTCTTCTGTTTTGTTATCTAAATTTTACTGCAACTTGGTGAAACCGTTCACTCATTGCTTATATATATCTTTGTTTTTATTTCATAAGTCCTACGTGGAATGGGTTTTAACACCTGATAAAGAAATCAGGAGCTTCATAAAATGATTTTTTTTTTAATTTTAACAATTTTAACCATTTATTGTCATAGTTTAGGAGTACTGGATATGAATGTGTGTCTCCATCAGTACTCTGAAGAATAAATGCTAAACATATATCATGTCCTCTTACCATCACCTAATTCACATAGGCGCAGAGAACTGAATATAGTGAGTTATATGTTGTATTATACAAGTTTGAATTTATGCCGTATAACTTGTGTAAAAATTTTCTCAATTGTATCTGGAAGGAGGTGTTCTGCAATAGAAGGATTTCTAGTGCTAGCAGAAGAAAAAATACACTCTCTATAAAACCATGACAATATTTTACCTGTAATTAGCACAGCAGTGAGCATTGGGAAAAGGAGTTTTGAGTTCAAAGAACTGAGAGATTTTAGAAAAGTGATTGTGAAAAGCCAGGGCATAGGTTAGTTTTGAAAAATGAGATACTTGTATGATTCTTCAATTTTTAGTTCTTTGCTATCTTTTATTTGGTGACTTCTCTGACTCTGATAATTTGCCAGCTCCTCAGTATGAATATTCATGTGACTCATTGCATATAATGCTTTTTGATTGGCCAGCTAAGTCTCACATGGCTCCATCTCCCATCCAGACAACTATTTTATAAATTATATTTGCTGGTACTTAATTTCCTATGTAAATCCTCCTGTGATTGAGATTTAGACAAACACATACACAAGCTCTACACTGACATAAAAGATCTTCAAAGCCGAAGAACAATTTAGACAAAGTAAGAGCCAGAGGATTTAAGAAAAAACGTGAGTCAGAGGATTTCCTGCAAACTGGGTGGGTTGGTAAGGTTACTAGGAAGGATCAAACTTACAATAAAGTTACACCTTTACTATCACTGACTTTAAAGGACCATCAAACCCACCAATATCTTTCAGCTAAATGTTCTTTATTGATTTTAATAGTACAATTTTCAATATGGGTTTGGGAATAAAACAGAATTTTGTTTCCACTATTGCATTTATAATATGCCTGAACCCCTTCTTGCAGGTAAAAGTGGTGACATTTGAGTAACAGCTTGGCACAACTCAAAACAATGTGAGTAAGAGCAGGCTTTAGACGCTGGCTGCTGTTAGAGCATATACAAGTCATGTACACTAAACACAGTGTCACTAACCCAGGGATGAAATCATACTCTGCTGCAGAAAAATAGGATTTTCAACTCACCCAGCTGTGCACAATACTTTCCTAAAGATCAAGACAAATGTTTGTACTCATATGTTTGTACAATGACTGATAGAATAAGAAAAAAGAGAGGAATTTGTCTAAGTGTATATAAGATATATTTAGAAGGATAAATTCATGACTCAAAGCACATGTGCAACTAACATCTAAGTCCTTTTCAGCTTCTGAATGCAAACATCTAGAAGGAGGAGAAATTAGCAAAAGCAGCAAGTATATTACACACACTCAACAGACAGGATTTTCAAGCAGGAAAAAAACCACTCTTTCGTTAATTCTTTGAATCAACAACATATGTTGTTTACTTATTGTTGCATCTTGAAGAAAAAATAAAGTTGGCTTCAGCAAATAATGAGCAGATGAATTTTGAAGAAAGAGGACTGTGTGGCTAGAATTACGAATACCAGACAGTAATGCCATTATACTGTGGGCTTAAGGTTTTTCCACAGCAAAATAATAGCCTGCCAGGCAGACAAACAAATTAGCTGATGATGGACCTCCCTTCCACAACTAAGCTTTAATCCAAGACAGCCAGTTTAACTAATGAGGAATCCTCCTCTTGTACTACAATGATAATTTGAAAGTAGTGTGGAACTGATAAACTCAGAAGAGTCGGTCAAGTTTTTGACCTTTCTCAGGAGTGTCTTTGACATCAGCTAGATGAGAATGTGAGGACTCAGCCGTTTGAGTAAGTCTCCAGTGATCTAGCCCCTAGAAAGTCTCAAATAACTTCCTTAGTCATAACAGGCAGTTTGGCCTGACTCACAGAACAGACTAGCATGTAAGTTCAACTCCCACTTAAAATTGTTAGTGGTTTGAGTTCATCTCACACAGTTTTAACCAGCTTAAGTATATGGGTCTAGTCTAAACTAGATACTTTCCGAAATCCCCACATAAGCTCCTAAAAAATCATTCAATTTCTGAATTTTCCTTCTGAAGTCTTCAGAATTCTGCTCTAAGACATGTGCCCAATTTGAGTAAAATATCATGTATTAGCTTGGTGTCTATCTCGTATTTTTCTCCTTTTGGACTCACTCAACAGGAGTTTTCCAGCCTCTGACATCTGTTTGCCATCAGTTTCAGAGTATACACAAATTCTCATGGAAGTGCAGGGACAAGGTTCTGCCCTTCTTCAACACGAACTTTTTGCTATTTGATCGCTGGATGATGGAACAATCAGCAATTTATTTCACTGTCACATGATACAGCCTGGACTGACTTCCTCCACAATTACTATGACTAAGAACTAGTAATGTTCTAAATAGTATCCTCTTTGAAGAGAGGGCAAAAAGGGAGACAGATTTTCTCGTCTTCCAATTTTTACTCGAGCTAATTTAATTTTCACAAAATTGATTAAGAGTAAGCCAAGAAGTAGGTGAGGGTGTTTTGCCCTGAAGGCTGAAGAAACGTGTGAAAACATGTTTTAAATGTAATGAAAGTCTAGTCATAATTTGCATGGCAAAAGCAAGCTTCTTTAATGGAATTGACAGTCACATTAGTACTGACTGAAAAAAATGGACAGATTTGTGGATAGAAAGTACATGTTTTGGGGCAGATGTGCTTTTTACTTCAGTTGCCACTGAGTGACATGTTACTTCCCTTTGTAGCAGCTCTGTGAGAAGATTTACAGTGTCAAAAAGAAAGGGGAGAAATGAAAATATACAGAAGTTTCTTTGCCTGCAGTCTTTTAAGTCAACATCATAAGACAGTTCACAAAAAAAAACCCAAAACAAACAAACAAAAAAACCAAAACCAATCAAACAAAAAACCCCCAAACAAACAACAACCAAAAACCACGAACCCACCCAAAACCCCCCCAACAGAATGGATTTAAAATAAAGACTGTGGAATCAGACTTTTCCTTCCAAATCAGCTCTCGCGTCTTTGGTATCTAGAGTTAATGACTAATGGCTCAGTAGATCATTCATTTTTCTCCTGGAGACATGGCGGATCTTCACTGAAGAAAGTTCATATCATGTCCTGATACTCAGGGAGGAACACTGGGACAAAGCAGTAATAGTTTATTTGTACAAGAGCTAAACTGCTGTGATGACTTTCCAATTCTGATTTGCATGACTTTGTTTCTAGTTTCTGAAGATATGTTGGCCACCCAATTCAATACAGTTGTCCTTTTAACTATGCTTTATCAAAGACAAAAATGCTAGACGAGCGTATCATGACAAGGACAATGCTTTTGGCTTTTTTTTTTTAATATAATCAACAGAACTCTAATGAAAGACTACTGTCATTTTTGTCCTCGAGTCTTGTTGTGGACTGAAAACATCATTAATTATCAGGACAAAACCTATTGGTTCATATGCTCCCCTCATTCTCACAGAATAATACTATTTGAAGTAATGTATTCTCCCTTGAATGTGGAGCTTCCATGATTCCTCTTAGCTGGATACTTCACACTTCAGATCTCATGCCTATGAAATTTGTGATTAACTGTCATCCGCGCTTTTGTTTTCTTATCTGTTATGCAAATTTCTTTTCTCTTCCTCATGGCGTTGTTTGGGTATCAAAACTGGTGGTGGAGGCTATGAGATGTATTGACAATAAAGTTGGCATGAGCAAAAGGTGATCTGGAGGCAGGTTGTGCCTCATTATCAAAATGCAAGAAGAGAAAGTTGGGAAAATGGCGGGACCCATTGATAAGGCACGAATGAGCTTTTCTTTGTTGCATTGGTGGACAGAGTGAGCATAACAGAGGAAAAAATATTCTAGGGAGCACACGTGGCCCCACTGTGCTATCAGGATGTTAACAGGTGTCCTACTATACTAGAAAGAGAGAGGATGTTTTGGCTGATCAGTATAGTCTGTATCACAATCCAAAAACCTTGCAGCAGCACTTGGTGATATGTGCATTTCTCTTTCTACTTGTAGCACACTCACTTTTGATCTAGCCCTGCTTTTACACATTTTCCTATGACAATACCAAGTATGGAACAGAGTTTATCTGCAGTTGCACCGACTTCTGCACCAGGAAACCTTTCCCTGAACCACTGAAGTTGTTTCATGGCATCTAAATTTCCATGGATCTCTGTTCTCAGAATTGGAGCAGTACAGAAATTGTTCTGGAATCTCATCTTCTGCCCTTTCCAATCATGCTAGTACTGCTTTGATTTCAGAAGGATATTAATTCAGATAATGTATCTCCCAGACAGAGCAACCATTTAGAGTATTTTGATAGGATGCTTCAGCAGAACAATTTTATTAACAATAAACAATGAAGCCAAACCTGACTTTGCTTATGAGTTTAAAAACTCTTTAAGAACTATAATGTGGTCCTAGCATCTCATTCAACAGGGTAATCTTAGAAAGTATACTTGCTGATATGTGGCTTCTAAAACCTCAAGACTGCTGCTGAGTTTCTCTCATGAAAATTAGCATCACCTTATCATAGCGAATGGCCATAAGAAGTAACCACATAAATCTGGTCAGGCATTGCTACCTTTAAACTTGTTTTTTTTCCTCTAATCCCTTCTCAAAAAATCCTGTTTTCCTCTTAGTCTGAAATTATTCTACACTATTTTATGGATAATCTTAATATGCTACTATGAGAAGACCAGTACTCTCTCCCCAAATAGACAAATATGTATCATCAAGGCACACAGAATATTTATGGTACAATCATTTTTGTTACTAAACAAAGTGAAAATTAGTAAATAGTAGAGGCTCAAAGAGAATTATATAGTGTGCTCATCATTAACTGAGAGGAGGTAATCATATAATATCCCATTTTATAATTTTCAGGAAAGTTGTATTCCCTTTCACTAAGTTCCTGAGGCACTACTTGCCCTTTACTCCTCAATGAATTTCCAGACAATATAAAGTGGATAGACTATGATGATAAAATAAAAATGTAGTGCAGATCTATGAGAATTTTTTTTTTAAGAAACCACATACCCAAATTGAAAATTATTTCAAATATCAGAACAACATAGCTGTTGGAAAAAACTTTTCAGGATATTTCAGACAAAGGCAACAGGAAATAAAATATCTGATGACACCAAAAGAGAAAATGTTTCTCCAACAGTTGCAGAGTTAAATGTTTTGAATGGCTGAAGGGGGAAAGGGTCGTATGAGACTAAAGTAAAAAGGTTGGTGCACACAGATCAGAATAGTCAAAACCTGAGAAGAAGCAGATTTTGGTCTAGAATTCCTTAAGGAGTACAAGATGAACTGCAAACATAAGAATTTGTACAAAAAGCAGCACAAATGAAAAAAAATTACATCCTCTTTTCCAACATATATGCCTTTCCTCAGCTTATCTGGTTTTATTTGGAAAAATAAAAATTATTACTTTTTGATCCACTGGCCTCAGAGTTCTGAAGCTGCCTGTAGATGCTGTACCCTGCTGTGTACAAATGAATTAAATGCATAAACCCAGTCAGCTTAAATCTGTCAAAAATGCTTCTAGAAACAGGCTGTGCATGCGAGGACAGCAGATGGAAAAAGCTTTCAACTGTAATGAAATAATTTACGCCTAAATCATTCAATCCAGTCAGTCACTCAGTTCTGCAGAATCATTTTTCATAAGACACTTCAAGATGGACTCAGTCTACAAAGTAGCTTAGAAATGAATTAATTATTGTGGGTTTAAATAACCCTTTAAAAAATGGAGATTATTCCTTTCTCATACACACGTGTCATCTACAGGCATTCTCTGTTCTGATGAAATTCTGCCATTCTTAAAGACATCAGGAGCTGGCTGTTATTGGAGGACAGACACAAATGTTGATTGTCCTCTAGATGGATAGGACATGACAAATTTTGTTTTGATCTGCCTTGGGGCATAGAAGATTTCAGTTCTTGTCTTAAAAGGATGCAATGCAAAAGTCTTGATGTGAAACAAATTGGAATAATTACAATAACTGTCTAATTATACATGGGGTGAAATAAACCTCAGTTTCAGTACAGTTCAGGAAAATCTAATGAGGTCTGATGTTTACACCTATTTCCTGGCTCCAAGCCAAGTTAATGTTCTGATCAAATCTGATTGGCTTTGGCAGGATCAAAATATCTGGCATTATAGTAATACAAACACTGAAAATAAAGTTTTATAACACAGTACTGTAATCCATATTTATGTTAAAAGTCTATCTGACTTTGTCTTTTTTTACCCCTTACATTTTTTACCCATATTTTAAAAATTTGGGTTCAGTCCCTTGGCAATCTTGATACACAAGGATGTCTTACTTCATTGGCAAAAGGAAAACTGTGGAACAGGGTGAAGTAAATAATTTCATTGAGTTAGGGAAAGTATAGAATTCAGAAAGCTCAGTTTTGCTCAATAGTGTGGTTTGATGCACCTCTACTCATCATTTGCACCTAATTAATTAAAAATAATTGCTGTATCGGCCAATAACAAAAATCTGATGAAAAAGGATAGAAGAAGCAGTTCTTAGATTTATCACAAGTACTTCTTCTGATGAGATGGCAACCTTTTAAATACCACCTAAAGCTTAGCTTTAGCATCCAGTTTATGACCAACCACACCACAGTTCTGTTTAAATGTTTGGGAGAAATGCAGAAAGTTTTATGTTGTCATAATTGAAGCAAATTTTGATAGAGGACAGGTACCTGCATGTAGATTGGGTACGTTTCCTATGCTCATCGGCTGGTCCAGGTCAGTGCCTGCTCAGTGGCTCAGGTCAGCAGACCATGGTCTCAGGGAGGAAAACACTCTGTTGGGCTACTGGGTTATATCCTGAGCAGATCCTGGAGTCTTACACATGTGAAATCTTACTCATTTTGCAGATTTTAAGATTTCAATTTCTGCTCAGAGGAAAGCAGTAGAGTGCATCCCAAGTGAATGGATAAGATGAACATTTCCTGTTATTTTACTGTGTTTTCAATGGAAAAAAGTTAAACGTGTACCTCAGACTGGATAATTCTCAGGTGGTACCTAAGTTACAGGTCACACAGTAGACATTTGATTTCAGTGGCCTGAAATTCCATCTGCAGGTCTCAGAAGTGTTTTTTCTCTTCAAAACTGTAAAAGGAATGCAGGCAGATGCCTTAGAGAAGCTCAAATAATCTTTCTTCCCTCTTCTGGGACCAGACATTTCAGACTGGAAAGGTACCAAGGCCTAAACTGAATAGACTAGACCCCACTATTTTATAGTATTACACAAGAAATCCTGACAGAAGGAACTTGGGTCTTTGGTTCACAGGAGAGGCTCAAGGTCCTTGTCTGGGAGGGAAGTTCACAACTGTGGATCAACCTGCCAAGTCCCAGCATAAGCTACGTCATGTCAAGAACAATCATATGCATATGAAAATGGGAAAATCTGTCTGGAAATCAACTAAGTCTGAATTAATGCAAAAATATGAAGGAAAAGTTAAGGCTAATCCTCAATTTTTCATGGGCTGCCAATTACCCTCTCTCTGTCAGAAGAACTTATTTATTTAGGCTTCAATTTCAGAGTGTAGTGCAGTGATTCAAACTTCATCTGGGTATTGATGCCTCCACAGAAATGAGCCAGAAGGAAAATTGTGCTTCTGAGTGGTTACGATGACCCACTGGCAGATGTGTGGGGATAAACTGCATGGAGATTACCTACAATAACCCAACATGGAGATTACCTACAGTAACCCAAACTCTCTCCTTTGCCAGCCTAATCTTTCCCACTAGATGCTCACCTCTGTCTCATAGCCAATAGTGAACTAATACATAAATTTCAGAAAGGAGTCCTGACATTACCCTGTCATTGCAAAGTCAAGTATCAGTGTAGGCTGTTGAAAGAACAGCCTGAAGAGGGGATGAGTTTCACGACTGTCCAAACTGGTTTTCAAGGGAAAATATGCTGTAATCCCAGGAGAGTCGATTGAGAGTTGAGTTCAGAAGTTAATTAGAAGTTAGAAGAGCACAGAAACCACAGAAAAATTAAGCAAAACTGAGACTTTTGCAGACAGAAGGGAAGTTTTTAACTGGTGTAAGTTTTTACTTCTTGGAAATCATATGTACTGTTTCCACTGTTTGTCAGTTACAGCTTTGGTTTTGCAAATTTGGGTTTTCATATTAACAGGAGATTGGTTTGGGAATATAGGTGCATAAGACAGACATTTTAGGAGAACTGGGGGACATAAGTCATAACTACGGGTGACTTCATTCTTGACTGAATAGGTCCACGCAGACTTCTAAGACTGCTGAACAGTGTTTTATAAAAGAAGTGAGTACACTGAAGATATGCTACAAGTTGAATTAGTATCTTTTCCTGTTTGCAACATTAACTAAAACACAGATTTAAATTTACACCAGAAAGCCTTATAGAAGCTTGGAAGAAACGTAGTACAAAACCCAGAAGGAGTCAGAACCATATTCTTATATAATACAATGAAATACAATGGTAATGATTCAGAAGACATGATAGAAGACTGCACTGTCCACGTAACTCTGATATACTTAAGGGCAAATAAGAAGCAGATAGAACAGGATTTATCAGTGAGGATAATTTTACTGTTCCAGACATTAAATGAGAATAATAGATCTGTAGAGGCAACAATAACATTTTCATAACTGTGAGTGAAATCTCACTGTTATACTGTTGGAACCAAACCATAGTTTTCTGAACACAATGATCTCCAGGGATTATTTCTTCCAAGCGACTACTGTGTGTTAGCCAAACAAGATTTCTTCAAATGCTACGTGTTTTATATCACTGTATGTGCACGTTTGTGCAAATGAGTGTCTGCCTGTGTAACTTAGATTCTTGTCTGAAGAAAAAATTCATTAATGATATCCCAGCCACAGAATATCTTACAAATGAATGGGTATTGTTCCTTTTTGACCAACAGCTGCTTTTAGTTTAAGCAGTTTACTGTAGCTAAAAGCTCTGACAATCCAGATACTTTTTGCTATCGAGGTTTATCTCAACCTGCTAAAGTCTAGATAAGGGATTGCCAGTTTTCCTGCTTCAAAGGACACAAGAGTAATTGGAACTATAAACTGTCCCATTTATCATTAAAATGCACGTTTTTATAGGACCACAGAAAACATCTGTATCTTTACTAAGACAGGACATGCATTAGACAGGTTTAAAGTGAGACTGCTCAATACAGCACATCACTTGTCTGACATTTACAGATGTTAATGTGCACACACTCATTTCAGGAGAGGAGAAAATAGCACATGCTTAATCACAAGATTATTTCACAGAGTGAGGTGCTCCTCCTGCATAGGTCTTTGCTTTAGTTGAAGCTGAGGGCCCTTAGTCCTTCGCCAGAGTAATTCAGTACCTTCCAGGCCCTTTAACATTTTTCAGTACTGTTTTTCTCACTTGTGCCTTGGCATGAAGACAGTTTTGTACAGTTTTGTACAGCTAGATCCAAGACCAGTGCAATCCTGAAGATTATTATAAACAATATGCCTTGGCCAAGTCTACCAATTTTTCATTTCCACAGTTCATTAACAAAAAGTAGAAACTATCAAGCCACTAATAGCCCTGATTTGTATCAGATGTACATACTTCCTAATGGTCAATTTGGTGGAATCTCCACTTCCTTTTTAATAGCTTGCAAATTCATCAAAGAGTGCCAAGTTAAAATTAAGATTACTCCTACAGGCTGCAATTACCATCAGAATTCATAAATTCTGCAGATTTTGCAGGAGAAAAAGTGAAAAAAAAGAAAGTTTGGGTCCTTTCTCTTGTGTTCAGTAATTCTAAAATGACTCCCAGCTGGTTTCCACTGGAACACTGTTAAGAAGGTTGTCTGATAAGATGCCCATTAGTTTCTCCAGTAAAAGATATTTTAGTGTCATCATAAAAGAGGAGTTTGGCAAACAAATCACTGTGAGAGAAACGCATGGCACTTCTAACAAATTCAGAATTCTCTGTCAAGTTTTTTCCATTCAAATGCTCTCTCTTTCTACAAGTGGTGGGGTTTTCAGGATATGTGAGTAGCCTCCAATAAACAAAATTACTTTTTCAATGAGAATGAAGAAAAGAGAACCAGCTGCATAGATATTTTGATGATTTAATATATACATGTTTAGATCAGTTTCCTGAGGAAACAGGAGTACAGAATCTCAAATGCACAGTCCCAGATCCCTCAGCTTCTCCTCTTAGGTCAGATGGTCCAAGAAACATGTTTGTCCTTCCAGCGTGGGAAGCTGCTGCCCTGCTTTGCTGTGATGGTTCATTGCTGGCTCGTGGACAGCCCACACTGTTCAGGTGTCTGCTGGACTGTCTTTCTCTAACACGCGTTGAATCCTCTGATCAAACTCACTTTAACAAAGGGTAGGAGTCTCCAAAAAATTATGTTTCAGCACATGCAGAGCTTTGGACCACTCTCATAACTGCTCCGTATTGTTCAGTGAGGCAGATTTGGTGTTACTACAGAGAAAGATATTTAAAGGAGACACAACCCTAGGAAATCAAACTTCTTTATTTCCTCTGTTAACAGAACATCATCTTGTTTATCGCAATTTAATGGGCTATAGACATGCTATAGCCACACTCGATAAGCAGCTCAAGCCTACAACACAAGGGCATACGAAAATAGACCCTAAAATCAGTAGACTCCTGAAAGACTTAAATAAGACTAGGAAACTGCTCCTAAGTTATTCTGTAATGAATATTACAGTAAATAATCGTAATGAGCCCAAAACCCAAAGAAAATTGTATTTTTTTACCATAGGATTCTGACAGCCTGTTATGAAACTCTGCTTACCTCTCTTTATGTTAGATGCCCTAGATAGCTTTTTAATTTTTTTAAAATATATATATTTTGCCAGCCTCTTGGCCTCTTTATGAAAGGAGTCGGTTTTATTTGGTTTACTTCCTATTATCTTGTCTACTATTTACCTGTGTGAATGTGGTTTGACTCCTTCCTATTCTAGACCCCAAAAGTAATAATTATGTACTTTGAGACCAAGCTTTTTAACAGCTTTTGATACTCTAATCTGAGCCCTAAACTAGATTTTATTTTTGAAAAATAATGTAAAAAAAAGAGGCTCTTAAATTGTTCTGCAATTACTTGATACATGTAAAAGGCCCTATGTGTGCCTGGCACATCATACATCCAAGATTTTGGGAGTGGTTTGTTCAAGTATACCAAAAAAGTCAGTGCTTAATTTCTTCTCTTCAAAGAGCTGTTTCATGGTAGAACTGAATGAATTTAAAAACTCATTTTAAGATCTGGCCATATGAACAGCATTGGCATATAGTTCTTCAGCAAGATGAAATATGCATGTGGAAGAATAAGGAAAAAAATGAAGATACTTGCAGTCTAATCCATTTAGCAATCTGTCTCTAATTTTAATGATGTATTTGTCATTTTATTACTCACAAAATGTCATTTATATGAAACTGTCACTATGATATTAGAGAGGAACAGCTTGTGTTAAACTGTGTAATGTCTTTGCCAACTTTCAATGTTGGTTGCATTCTACCTCTTTAAAGTTTCCCTTACGCTTTCAATTCAGCTTGGATATATTACTTCATGTACCAAAGTTTTGTACATAATGGCTGTAAAAAATGTGTGTATTTCATCTTGGGGTGGATACAGCTACCATCATTCTTAGTTACTTCAACAATAAGGAAAATATTATGAAAATCAATGTGTAAAAATAGCCTGATGTGAAATTAAAATCCTACAGGATCTGGAAATATCTATCATAATTTTTAACATCAATATCAAATTAATATGAAATAGATGGGGTTGTCACTTTCAAAGTAAATGAATAAAATAAAAATAAAGTAAAGCAGTGATAATATATTTGCTTTTCTCTTAAAGATGCTTCAAATTATTTTCTTCATACCTGATAATCTCTAAGATGGAGGAAAGGTAGATTTCTTTTTTTTATATATGTATGTTTATATCAACAACTGCGATATACAGATTATTGCAGTTAAATGCAAAAAAATCACACCTAGTCAATAAATGCCAAATTTGTAACATTTTTTTCAGGAAATACAAAGAAACACAAAGGCAAAGCTTGTTGTGGTTTTACACATGCAAGGGGTCTAGGGGTCCTTATGTTCACATCTTCTGCCTTTGAAAACTGCACTAGTTTTCTCTTGTTTCTCATGTTCTATGAAAAATTTTTGATGTTCATAGCTAGGAATAACTACCTAGCAGCTAGGAAAAACTTAACAAATCTTAGGAGCATGGAAACACCTTTGTCTTTTGTAGTAAAATGAAGACAACTGCTAGCTACTTTTCTATCTTGTGAGGACTCAGGAGAAAGCAACAGCATCCTGTAGAGCGTTTTGAACCATTAATCATAATAGAGCTGCAACAAAATTGTGTCATTGAACTCAACACTGATGTTCAACTGTAAAGGACCAGACCTAAGCATGTTTTGTCTCAAACATTGAGTATTGCTACAGGAAGGGTGTGATCAGAGGAGAGGGTCCTGTGGAAGTGGGGCAGTGCTGTTCTGATCTAGCTTCCTGCTCCTCCTGAAGACAGGGGCTTCATGCACTTCCCCCCACCTCACTCCTTGGAGAAGGCCTGGCTGTGAATGCAGGAACAAAATGCATGAAAAGTCTAATTTACATAAGAAGTGAGCACCAGGTTTACTAGAAAAGGGAGCAAATTGGGCCCCTTCACTCTATTTTTCTCTCTCTTCTTTCTGGCTCCCTTTCTCTCTGTCTCTTTCCTCTCATTCTCTTTCTTTGTTCTTGCAACCCCAGCTCCTGACCATCCACACAGTGAAGCCAATGTGGTACCTAAGGACTCATCATAATCTTTGTTTTCTTCCCTTGCTTTGCCTGGGCAAAGTGCAGCTACCATACACTACCCCACAGTCCACAGCAGACTTTATTGTGAGAGTGGGGACATTGTGGCAGGGTGTTGTGGCTTGTTAGCCAGTGCCCTGGAATATTGGTGTGTTGCGGCTTGTGAGCCAGCAGCTTTTGAGGAGTTTGTTGTGGGAGTTGAGAACTCATTGAAGTGTACTTTATTAAGGGCTTGCTCACCTCCACTTTTGTGGAAGTGTCTTGTAAGAATTTAAGGGCTAGTTAACCAACATCTTTTCAGTCTAAATAGTGAGCTGGTTGCTGGGATTATGGCAACTATATAATAAAACATAAGTGTTCCCTGACACGTGTCCAGTGTCTTTTTTCAGCCTGATGAGAATTTATATGGAACATCTCAACCCCTACCTATGGGTCATGAAACCAACAAAGGAAGTGTTTTTATTAGAATTAGTTTGAATTGTGTCTGAATTAAGATTAAAGGTAACTGTAAAAGGACAGCATTTCTAAAATGAAACCTTCTATCTACAAGCAACATTTTCCCCAACACTTTCTAATGAGCAGCCTTTGATTTCCATTTTGAAACAAAGTCTGTCCTTTAGAAGTTAAAAATTATCTGTTGAAACAAATAGAAATTTTTTTTTTTTAGTTACTAAATGGGGGAAAGATGCAGAGGATCTTTCATACCAAACAAAGTAATTCAGGTTGACACTCCTCTTCACAGACACAAAACTTTGACCACAGTAGAAAAGAGCATCAGAAACTTTTTTCTTGGTTTGGTACGAAGAAATTTAAAAAAAAAAAAGTATTATAATTATTTAGAAATCTATAATAAATGTTATCATGGTGCTGGGAGGGCTGGTGGTTCCCTGGGGGAGAGGCCAGGGGTGTCAGGGTAGCCAGGGCAGGGCAGAGCAGGAAGTGAGGCAGATGGGGCAGCCCCAGCCCTGGGTGTCAGAAACCTCTGTGGTAATGAAGATAGGCTGATGTTGGTATGAGCCAGAACAGGCGGAGAAAGAAACCTACAACCTCCCTGGGACAAGAGCTGACAACTGGAGTGGGGTCCTGAACTATGAGCAGGATGGGGACAGTGCCAGGGACAGGCAGAGATATTTGGGCCCCTGAGTGCACTCAAGGTCTCAACAGATGTTCAAAGATAAAGTAACTCTTGAAAAGTCAGAGGCAGACACAAAAAATGAATACAGCTCAAATTCTAGTTTATTCATTAAAAGGAATAAAAGTTTAATGATAATAAGATCTATGCATTTATTGATTGCAAAGAACTATTTCAGAACTTGTTCTTCTTCTAGAGAGGAGCATGTCCTCAAGTTCTTCCATGTGAATCCTCACTTTTCTTTAGCATTTGGTTTTAATCCAAAAATCTTCTATGCTAATCTCAAAGCAATTGCCTCGCTCGTAGAAATGTGGAAATGAGCTTTCCTAAATGACTTAGCATAACTTCTTGAGCATAATTCAATTGGCTTGATCAAATAATTCACATGACTTAGCTATTTGTAGTACACTTTTCAAGAATATTTTTGAGTCTTTTTCAATCTTCAGAATTCCTTCTGAGGATAGACCTGAGTTTAATTTATGGGAAAAAAGGTTGGAAAGTGAAGATGTGGTGCTTTTGCACATATACAGATGTGTTGTATTCTCTAATGTAATCATAAAGGGGTGTTCACCCTGTCACTTCTGAATGTTTTGGGCTTCATTCTGATCTTAGATGAAGCACGTATCAGATACAGTTATCATCATGCATAAATATATCTCTATATTCAATCACATAAATGTCAGGCCTGGTATACAATCTGTCATTTGTAATTCTGAATCCTAAGAGATATGTCTAGACAAGTAATACAGATGCTTCAGAGATATAAAATCCAAATTAAGCTCCAGAGCACAGGCCTGTTATAGGTGCTCCCCACAGATTCTGAAGTAATTGGACGGAATGCCATTAAAATGCAACCATATCAAAATGTTCCCTGCATTACTTTTCAACTGCACAAAGACATGTAATAAGGCATCTAATAAGACTCTGAAGACTAAACCGTGGCACCACATCTCTTTTCATGGGAGTCACACAAACTGTGGTTAAATCAGAAGTAAATTTCAATGTGTTCTCTCCCACAGAGTTGCCATTGTCGAGCCTTTGAATGTCATTTTAAGTTCTATTTTGAAAAGAGAAGAGGAATTAAAGGGAACCATTAACATTTTTAATGTCAGTTTTGGAAGCCTTTTTTATGTTTATGGTGTTCCTATCTTAGACACTGTATAAACAAGTCCTGTTCCTTTACTGGAGTCCTTGCCCACATTCAGCCAAAGTCACAATGCTTTACAAATTCATTGGATTATTTGCATCTTCAAAGGCAGGCACTTGTCAATGGGTCTTAAGTTTATGCTTGAAGTTAAACGTATGTTTAATTATGGTCCCAAATGAGGACCTAAGTTCTTTGTTACAGCGTAATCTATTCATGTTCCTACTGTGGTGCTAAATAAATCATAAGTTACAGTCTACCTATTCTCACTGATTTTCTAAAGGTATATTTAGTGCTTAGGAATATCTTGTCTATGCAAGAGATTCTTTCTCAGCACTTTGAACACTATGACAGATTTTGAAAAGCCTACAAAACCACAGCAAAACATGTTGATGTGATATGTGGTGGTAACGTGCAGATTTGCCTCTTGCTACAAATATGATGGTTCCTGCTGTGGGTTTTTAAACTTGGGCAAAACCTAATGTGTTATTTATCTGGTTGAATTATCTTGCACACTATAAACTGACTGCTTTCCCTCATGCAACCACCCTAAAAAAGAATTATGTTAAGATTCACATCAAAGATACCCTGTTAGGATAAATATCCACAGTTAGGAAAAAAATCAATTTGATTCTTGCCCTCTTGCAGCTATCAAAGCTTTACCCAGCTAGCAGTCTCTAGGAAAAACATCTTAATTTTTTATTTATCTTCATGGTTTGACAGACTGCACTGCATCTGCCCAGACAGAAGAATTAATCAAATGAAATATCTTTGACAAAATTTGCCATCTGGTTTTGACTGCTACATGGCAGTGGAAAAGTTCTGCAAATACATTAATTGAAGACATTTATGGCAGCTCTGTATCATCAGAGGCATGTAACAATGACACAATCCACTGCTGAGCCTGACCTTGGAATATTTCACGTTATTTTTATTCTTCACATCATCGTGAAACAGTTTCTTACAGACATCTAACTGTAGAGATCACATTTAGTATCAGATTGGTAGTAGCCCACATACCATGATTCAATTGATCTATCATCCATTACAAGAAGTCCAGATTTGTTTGGAGAAAAGAAGACTTTTAAAATCATCAAATCTTGAGAAAGGTGACAGAATCAGATCCATTATATTTCATGTCATTTATTTCAATGCAATAAAAATTAATTTTGGAGGGAAAACTAAGCCTGGTGAGTCATACTCTAGATAGCCTGTCCTTGTTTGCAGATGTAATTTTGTACCACATGACAGGCATGAAATCTCTTTTTCAAAAAAAAAATTCTACAAAATTATGGCTCTCAATAATGTGTAGTGTTGGGCAATATCCTTTAGGCTATAAGGTGAAATGTTAGGTACATAAAGATCTTTTTAATTTCTATAGTCTGTGAAATGTTTTCTTTTCCTCAGAGCTCATATTTTATTTGTTTTGAATGTGAGACAAAACATTAGGAAAGGCCTGGAGGGAAGTCTAGCACACAAGTGACTAGTAACAGTCTAATCTCCTTTTACTATTGGAGGAAAATATGTTTTGGTTTCTTTCTTCTTAGTCAAGTAAACAGATAAATATATTTCCCCTGGCTTCCATTACAGCAACTTGGCAGTTACAGAAGAATCCTTTCAGTTTTGATTTCCTGTCAGCTTTACTAACAAATGACCACAGAGTACAACATTCTCTTGGTGTGGTTTTTATAGACTCTGTGCCTTAAAAGAAGCATTTTTGAATGAAATCTCTATATGTTCTCACTTGGAGGGCTTGGTTTGTTTTCTGCATGAGTACATTTCTTCTTTTAATGAATGTATGAAATTGGGAAAATGATAGGAAGGATGTGGCCTGAAAAAGAACATTTTTTAAAAAAACTTTTCTTCCCTTGATCTTCATCTTCTGAGCTGGATTCAAAAGACTGGCTAAATTCAGATACAGACATAAACTGGTTTAGGCAACTTTTTCAGTTTGCCCATAGCAAACAGAAAGAACAAACCAAACCAAACCAGCTCCACGTGCAAAGGGCTGATCTCAGGGAAGTCAGTGGCATGCTGCTGAGTTTTTTCAGCAGAGCTTGCTGAAACTTTTCACTCAAAGTTGAATTTCTTCTCTTAGATTTATCTTTCAAAGAAAGAGACCTGAGAACAATACGGCTCATGAGTTGTGGTCAGAAGCTGTGTGGTTCCTAAGCTCCTCAGGAGCCACTCCTATGGGCTGGGACCTAAAATTATTGTGCTGCTTTCTCACACCTAAAATTCCCAGAGGGTAGCCCCTAACCTTTCCATTTGTCTCTGCAGAATGTCTCCGTTTCAGGCCAGGCATCTATTTACTATTCATATGCAGGCAGTAGCCCATCTTGAAGAGCAATCAAAAGCCTTCTGTATGAGTAATAGTCTTCTCTAACAATTCTTCTCTTTCCCAGAGTGAGTTTCCTTTGTCTACTCTCACACCCCACAGTTGTCTTTACAGACACGGTCTCTGGAAACAGTGAGGCAAATGTAGGAATGACACTCTGTGCCTTTGCTGTATTTTGTTCTCCAGTAAACGTTTGCTCAAGTATGCCCTCAGTCAGGATTTTGCAGAAGGAAAATGTCCTGCAGTGAGTGCTCTGTGCTGTTGCTGAATCAGCACCCAGGGACACAGATAGCGGCGTGGGGTGGGGGAAAGGGGGGAGAGACACAAAGTGACTTCATCACTTCCACCCTTACAGAGAAGATAATGAGCAAAGTACTTTCCAAACAGAGAAAGTGAAGTGTGTTCAGACAGCAAAGGAGGCCAAAAAAACTGCCAAGAGAGGATTGAAGAGAACTTTCCAAAAAGCTGTCCTTAGCAGAGCATAAATCTTACCCAGAAGACAGTTCAAACACAACACTTCCACCAGCCCTATTCTTTCCTGTTTATTTTCTTCCTGTCAGCATTAAAATAGAATAATAAAGTATCAGACAAACAAACAAGACAAACAAGAAAATAAGCAAGAAAACCCAATAGAGAAGAAAGAGAATTGGAGACCTTGTCTGTCAGCAGTGCTGAGGAGTGCCTTGGATCACTCTGTGCAGCAGCCTGTGCAAACACTCCTGCCTCACCACGTCCAGTCCAAGAAAGGAATTCACAAACTCTTCTCAAGTCTCTGAAATAACTATTCAGAGGAATATGGGAATGCCAGGACAATATTTAAATATTTAACAGGGAAGCACATCCAGAGGTCTTGTTTTATGCTCAAGTGAGGTGTCTCCCTCTAAGCTTTGGCTGTCCAAGATCACATCAGCTTCACAGATTGCTTTCTGCCTTTAGTTGAAAATCGCTTTAAAGGTAAGGACTATTTTACTCTCCTGAAGAATTTGACAGGAAAATGGGAAGAAAAGTCCACCCTCCTTGGCGTAAATTGGGAGAGATAGGAAACTCTGCTGCCAATTTTGAAAGGTGATGCTCAATACAAACCCAAACAGGCAGGGAAATACCTCTTTGGATGAAGCCACACAGAGTGTGAGCCTGGGGAGGTAAGCAAGCATGCTGGAGGGGAAACAAATGGATTTCAGTTGGAAACCAGCCTGGTCTCTGTCAAACATACCAATAAAACTGACATGTTCCTGCAGACTGAGTTGGTAAGATCTGCATGTCGTGACAGGAAAAGGTACTGATAAGAAAATTTAGCAGCATTATGCAAAGGCCAGTTAAAGAAAATTAGAAAAAAAAGAAAAGCCCTTTTTTTTTTTTTTTCCTCCTTTTATTTTCCAAGCACGTGTATAAACCAGGCAGGAACGGTATGGCTTAAAAAAAACTTACATACATAGAAAGCTGAAGGAATTAATGCTCAGGGGTGAGTGTTAGGGAGTTATATGAACTAAAAAGTTGCTAACACCAAGAGACATCAGAGAGGATTAAAAAACACAACACTTGCAAATACAGCCTGGTGTCTCTGCTAAAATGAAAGTTATAAAGTGATAAGTCAGCCTGGGAAAACAGAATTTTAGAAGAGACCCCTAGCCAAATTAAGATAACAGCCCAGAAAGAGCTTTGGTAAGGAAGCAGGTTTCTACAGGAAAAATATTCACTTTTAAGACAGTTTTAAAATTAAGGCTAGCCTCTGGTGATACCAAAAATCAAAGTGAAATAAAAGAAAAAAGAAACCATCTAGAAGGATCTCCAAAGGCCCATGCACTCTTTCAATTAGCTTTGTAGATGCAAGTGTTAAGCACTGATTCCCTAAAATGCTTGAGCATCTTAAAAGCCGAGGCTGAACTTTTTAAGTTCTATCTT
The DNA here is from genome assembly GCA_013398115.1 of Falcunculus frontatus. Lineage (NCBI taxonomy): Eukaryota > Metazoa > Chordata > Aves > Passeriformes > Falcunculus > Falcunculus frontatus. Next base: position 59,499 of record VZRV01003328.1, read on the forward strand.
TTGGGGCTTTCATATTCAGGTTATAGTTATTCAGATGTGTACAAACTAGAACACAGACGGATGAAAACTAGCCAGGTCTACTTTGTCTGCTTCCAGGACAATAAACAGCAATCCTGGAGCTTGTACATTGTGCCAGGAAGAATTGATACATGTATATCTGCACACATTGGCATGCACACACACACACATATGTAAACATGCAATCACTGCTGAGTGGATTGGCTTGGATCCAGCTAAACCAGAGCATGGCCAAAGGATAAGAGGTACGTAAGATTTTATTCCAGCTCAGACTTACATTACAAATGTTTGTCATCACAAATGTGCCAAATCAGGATATCAAAAATTCATACCCCCAGCTGTCACCATTAAGTTTCCCCTTGTTATTCTAGGTGAGTTTGGAAGTGAGATAAATGCTCCTGGTGGGATGATCTCTCTTCTCAAGCTGTCCTGTTCCTCTAGTATGTTACTTGAGTTATCACAGCACTGGGGAAAGGAAACCCCCAGGTTATAACCCTTTTCCTGAAGCAAGTGTGTGGACTGAGAATTTGCTAATTAGTCACTTAGATACTATTGTGAAGGCCTCTATATGCGTTTGGGTGAGTGTGATGTGCACTTGTTTCTGTGTCCATGTGTAATTTGTGTGCTTCTAGTGCTCAGCCACACCAAACCTCTGGCAATGTATGGCTGGTTTGGTACAGATGGCTGTGGAGAACCTCCCCAGCCCTTGCTGACGTGGGAGGTGTAGAAGCCATCTAGCCCACTGGAATTTTCCTTTCCATGAGTTAATGTACTTGATGGCAAACTGGGAACATCAGGGTAGATAGCTGAAGGGCTGGGCTGCAATGAGTTTTCACCTCTAAAAGATATTCTGAGGACTTTTTTCAGAATATATACAATAGAAAAAAAATGAGGCTATGTGGGGACTTTGCCAACAGAAACACAGGCTTCAAAGAATTACAGGATCAGGCAATAACTGGGACTCATCTGCCTTGTGAGGATGCACAGAAATGAAAAGCAGAGGCTTTCAAGTGAATGCTTAATGCAAATCTTCCACAACTTACACTGCTGTGAACAGCAAATTTTCTGAGATTTCATTTAATAAAAGTAAAAAAAAAAAAAAAATTAACAAAGTAAATTAAAAAAAAGGAAGGAGTTCTATGGTGGAAGTTTTGTAACTGCTCTGTGAAGTTAGAGCACTGTTAAACACAAGGCTGAACAGCAGATGGCATATTTACGCCCAAGACATGAAACCGTTGTTGACATGGTTTGTAATAGCAGTGTTGATGTAAATGCATATTTGCTCATTGTGTGTATAATGCTGACATTAATGCTCGAGAAAAGAAAACCATCTGGAATATTTTTAGTCAGTATAGTACGAATTGAATTAAATACTATAAACTCACATATTGCTGAAGGCAAAACTTCTCTCAGTAGAAGACAAGGACTATATCCTTAGCTGTGTTTTACAATAGCCCCATCTAATCCAGTGTATACCTCTAATGTTGTATTTCTTGCTTGATTTTTGATAAATTGTTATGAATTGCACTGTCCTCTGTATATTTTTTTCTCCCAGTAGAATATATTAAATATATATATATAGTGTTGACCAATTGAGTTCAACACTAGCTTCAACAGACAAAACTTGAGATATTTCAAGCAAATGACATCTCTTGGACTCTGAAGTGGTACATTTTTTTTTCTCTGGTGGGGAGTTTTTCCCTAAAGAATTTATTCTTTTGTGTATAAAAGCTACATTAGTAGCAACTGCATTCATCACGGGTTTTAAAACTCTTCTTCTTCTTCTTCTTAATAATTTAAAAGGATAGTAAAATTGTTTTAATTGTGGTTATTTATTAAACAATATTTAAATAGTAAGCAAATTTACCAATTCTTATCTTCAGTCAGACTCTGAGCAAATTTGATAGTTTGAAGTGGAACTTTGATGCCCAGCTTTGAAATAGAATGCATACTTTCTCCCTCTGCCCCTCATTATCCATCTGGAACCTGCACTGAGCACATCCTCAAGTCAGGATCTGAAACAATCTCATTACAAGGTGCAAGGGGTTCAGAAGGAAGATTTAGGACATATCCATTAACCCTAGATTGGGCTAAATAGTGTTTTAAAATAGTGTTTTGACAGTGATTTCAATGCAAGTAGAATCAGGACCTCAGACACTGGTCCTGAGTCTTCTGTGACCATTTAGAGAAGTCATTGCATCTTCCCAAGTGTTCTCAGCAAAGTGAAGTAGATTTCGCTATTGAGCTATTCTATTGCAGCTTTTCACACCATATATCCTATGTTATAAAACCTGAGACAACATGAAAAAAAAATCTTTTTATTTTAGGGCTTATTTTGTTATTAATTCTTTTATGGTTTGCCTTTTTCCTCCCAGCTGCTTTCTTTCCTATTTATTGCACATGGGTTTTATTGGAACATAGCTGTCCAGAAATCAGTGCTTTTGAAGACAGAATACATACACAACTGAGCCCTACTAAATGTCCTGCTCTGTTTACACGAGTTTTGTTAAATAACACAGAGCAGAACACAAGCAATGAGCATCAATGTGGGTTTCCATCATTTATCATCTGCAGATTACAGCATTCCTGTAGCTACAAAAGATGAAGCCATGACAGAATGTAATATGAGGGCAATATCCCTTTAGAGATTTCTGTGGTGCAAATTGCTGTACAAGCAGTTAGTTGTCATGGCTCCCAGAAGACAGACAGGTCACCTGAACATACTGAAAACTGAATGTAAAACTATAGCAAAATATTGTTTTGACACATGGACTGCTTATGGTTTTTATAACTCTGGAAGCATTCCTGCATGGTTGAAATTATTGCAAGCTTCCCACTGATTTCAGGAGTTCCTGATAAAATCGATTGATTTCATGAATCTATTGCAAAACCCCCTTTTTGAAAAACAAACCAAAAGAAAGTGATGTTTGCCATGGAAAACTCAGAATCAGACTTCAAACACTCTGCATATGAGTCTATTTGAAAAATGATTCACTGTTGATGTAGCTGGAGCAAATATATATTTAAATCATCGAAATCACAGTGTAACCAGAAATGCTTACAACTTTGAAATTTCAGCTGGATAATGACAAAGAAGTAATGAACTTACTGTCCCTTATTTGAACTCACCAGAATGCTCTGATGTTATATGAGTTTGACAATACTTGGCACTGATCTGGTGGTGTTAGTAAGAGTGTTCCTTTTTTCCTTTTCTGGTAGCTGCTGTCTGGTTGTGGTATTGAGTGCAGCAGCAGCACCAAGGTTTGTTGCAAGTTACTGCTCGTCTTTGCATCATCTTTTGTACCATCAGTAGTCTTAAGTGATACTGAGAGGGGAGCCCTTTTCAGAAGCGTAAAATATATTTTTATAAATAAGTAAAATTTTGAGCCTCTCATACTGAAATTGCAAGGAAATAAAAAGTTTTGGAAAATACTTATGTTTAGCTTGAGCACAGCCTTTCCACTGCAAATATACTGTCATTACAATATGCTTAGACCATTCTCAGTGCAGAAATCAGACAGAAAGGTCTTGGGAAGTCTCAACAAGATCATCATGTATTTAGCTCTTTCTTTCATTTTATTTTCAATTCTGCAATTGGATACATGAGGATCCTTAAAGCACCAGTCCTCCTTACTCTGCACATTAAAATCCCTCACTGGAATTGGAACTGGGAGACTCACAGTGGGGTTCTGACCCTCTTCTTCCATTAAGAAATGTAATGCTAATTAAGTTGTTGTTTTTTATAAAATACTTTATTAAGAATAATAAGAGTAAACAAGGTTACAAAAATACCAACTTTATTCACTAATGAAGATGTCGTTAATTACAGAAGATTTCTATTACAAGTTATAACCACTGTGTTCCCTTTTCATTAGGCATTCAGCAAGTTGTACTTAATGGGAGCATTATTTTTCCCACTTAAATAAGAAAAAATACTTTTATCATATTCTAAACTTCACAGGCAGCTCCCTGAAGTTAGATCCCATGCAAGAAAACACCATACATAAATGCCCAAGTGTATGTTTAAAAAGGAACTCTGGAAAATTTTAGTGTGAAAAGCCATGTCAGTTCCTGCCAGCAGCCCCAACATTCAAAAACAGTAATATACCAGTGCACATGAGGGAGGAAGAAAATAACTGATAAGGAGACAAGGCTAAGCAACAAATCCTATAGGCTTCATACAGTCTCCATGGGTGTCCACCGGTTTACAACCAGTTTTCCAGAAGGATGATGACAAAGCCTCAACTCCTGCTGAAGTTGCCTTGGAGATGAGAATCTGTGCACAAGGATCCATGTGGAAAAGCACTGAAAAACTCTTAGGCCCTGCTCTTTTGACAGTCACATTCACTGAATTCAAGGGACATTTTGCCTGAGTAGATTTTGACCCCTAGAAATATACTTGGACCCTCGTCTGAAAAGCTCTAACTCAAGTGAGTAGCTCTGTCAAGTACATTGGCATTAGCTGCAGCAAGGGATTGCAGAATGCCTCAGAGAGTTTTAATCTTAAACTAGACAAGAAGATTTCAGCAGTAGCAGCAAAAATCTAGACCAGTACATTCCCAATGAGAGCTACATTTTTCTCTGAGGGTCATGAGGTTTATGAGAGAAAAAGAGATAGGGGGAAAAACTTTTTTAAGTGAAAAATGTTTTCTTTAATAAAAGGAAGAAGCTTTAGCCAGTTCCAATGCCCAAAGAAAACAGTAATTAAGTTAAACTAACTCCAGTTGCACAAAATCAGCTCTTAGGTTTTAGTTCCAAGATTTTATATCCAGACATTACACCTTTCAGAGATCAAGGATTAGTTAGAGCAAGGAGAGTGAGAATGAAATTCAACGGAGTTTAAGAATGTCCTTAGATTGGAATTTAAGTTCTTTTCCCTTTATTCTAATCTTATTAAAATCACATTTATGAAGTAAAGTTCAGACCACATTGAAGTTAGTAAGAGGCTTTTCAGCAATATAGATGGGCACTAGATCAGATTCCCTTGTTATAACAGAGAGAAAAATATTAGAACAGTGAAAAAATATCTATAGAGTGTCCTTTTTAAAGAGTCCTGTAGTTATAACAGTTGCCTGGTACGGTACCATTGGTACCAACAAGAAATATTCACAGGAATAAATGAAGTACAGATTCATTACCACATATCATTATTCTTCTCTTCCCTTGCTCTTCAGGATCTCAGGTGCCCTCCATTCTGAGACAGGGAGAGCAAAAGTACCTGGTAAGCAAGTGCATATAGACTTGTTAAGTTCTGGAGCATCAACTCTGCATAATTTATTTTACTGAGGCACTGCCCAGAACAAACAGGTAAAAATCCTTACACATTGTCTAACAAAAACCAGTATTTTTATCATATATATATATGTGTGTGTGTGTGTGATATATATATATATATATAAATCACAGTCTTCTGCACAGCAGAAGCTTATAACTAAAATATTTTAGGATTCGATTTTTTTAGCTAGACATAACAAAATGCCTGCAAATATAATACAGTGAGCACATAACAATTCTTAGAATACAAAGAGTGAACCTGGAATTGTATATTTTATCCACATTCTACTTGTGGCTGAGAACAAAACTCACTTGGAGTCTTTTAAAAGTTTCTTTCAAAAATGTAATCCTTTCAATAAGATATGGTCGGTATATACTTAGTATGAATACACTCTTCACCGACATGACAGTAATTAAGTGTAAATACAACAGGCCAATCCTGCCCTCTCTAGGCCTGGTAAGTGAGAGAGGTCAAAGGGAGCATAAAGCCTTCAGAGGTGGCCAGAATAGATCGAGACAGACTGTGTAGCATCCACAGCCATGAATCTGCTGTACAGAGAAGTCACATCTTGTCCAAAGAGACTATTTACATCAGGAGGAATTTCAGAAGCTCTGTTTGCTGAAAGACTTCTTCTTATGTGCCAGTAGAATCCGCTGGATACGTGACACAAATCACAGCAAGCCAAGCCACTTACGCATGGGCTGAAACTCATCCCAGCTCACCAGGAGACGTAAGAATACATAAGTCCCATTGAAGTCAAAGTGCACTGCTGAAGAAAATTTGGTGAGTCAAGATGAGGCCTGTCTCTCAAGACAGCTCCCCTGGAGTGATTGCTTTCTGACAGGGCAGAATTCAACCCTGCATCTTCTGCATGAAATGTCCTTTTGTATGTATACACCGAGGTGTCAGCCTTGTGGCTATGCAGTTAGATGTGATACACAGACCAAACACTACTGGAAACATTTACAACTTACACAGTCACAAGTGAAGTAACAGTGCCGTTACTTATGCAATTACATGTACAGTAGCAAAAGTAATGATTGGATATATGTTGTGTCAATTTGCCAGAAATTAAAGGGTAATCAGTGCCACCTATAACAACATATTTGTACAATACTTCCAGAAATAAAACTAAATGCCTACAGGAGAATGAGCACTTTTCATAGATGATGATTTTTTGTTTCCTTTCCCTGTCAGCATAAAGAAAAGTGGTTGTCCTATATACAGGCAGGAAACAAGCAACTAAACTATTTGTGATGTTGTCCATACGAAATACAAGATCGTATCAATCTCTGAAATTGTTTTATTACCCTGAAAGGAATTATACAAATGACAGAATTTTGTCCGAATCTAGTTAAGGTTTTATTAAAGTTCTTAAGTCTCTGAAAAACTATTAATGTATAACTTACTTTTCCCAGTCTTAAGTCTCTCAGCCAGGTGCCAGATTCAACTGTTCTTTTTCCTGCTGTAAATGCAGAGTTTCATGAAATAATTAGAACCAGAGAATTTTTAATAATTGTCTGTTTAGAAAGATTTGGGCATATTTGATTTTAAATTTATTTTAATACCCAAAGTCTTCAATAGCTTATCAGGATTACTTTTTCAAACTGTATGAAATGCTATCTTTAGCATTGTAAATCCACAGTTATTTCTGGGTCAAACTTTAAAGAAATGATCAATAGTTTGCTAACCAAAATGAGGTTTGAGATATCCATTAGAGGACCACATATAGAGTGAAGGAACCAAGTGCAGAACTAGAATCTGTAAGCACTGTGTAAAAGAAAGCGGTAGTGAATTCTGTGAGAACTCTGCTCGTGGCAGGCTTGTCAAAGTCCATCAATAATGAAAAGATTACTTACTAAAGATATTATTTTTTAATAAAATACTGAAATCTTTGACCTCTTATAAGGGGGAAAGAGAAATATGATCATAAATTCTGTCCTTGACAGATGCATATATCTCTCAGTAGGGCTTTTGTCATATATGAAGAGAAATATATGGCTCACAGAAAGAATAAGATGTGTTAAGTAGAACTATAATTTGTTTCTCCTTCTAAGATAGTCTGAAGAGCAGCATAAAAGAGGTCATTTGATCTATTTCTACAAAACCACTTATCATCCAGTAATAATGTCTTTGCAAAATTGTTTATCCATTCAAGTATCTTCAGGAGATATGTCACCATACTTGCATATACTGTAAGTCACTCCAACATTTATAAAACAACACTGATAGACAAAAACACCAAAAAACACCCATAAATATTAAAAGAAGCTCAACAAACTTGACTATCAAGTACTTTAAAAAATTGTTTATCTTTACATAACACATTAATTACATGCTGTCCAAAATCTTCAAATGGAAGTCGTTGAGTTTTTCAGGGTTTTCTGTAGGTCATCATAATCTTGTGTATCCACCGGGAATAATATGAGACCCGAACGAAAATCCCAGGACGATTTCGAATGGCACATCCACGGCCAGGAACAATGACACCGATTACTATCTTCAGCCTGTTTTGTTCACAAACCAAGGGACCACCATAATCTCGCTAGGAAAAGATGAACACAATGAATGTCACTTCTCAAAATGCTTCAAGACACAGCTCCCACCTGTCTACTACCAAATGGTTTCTTTTGGGGATGACAGGATGCACACAGGAAATATTATTCTTGCCACAGGACGCAAACCAATTTCCAATACCGTTTTCATAACCCGAATTTATGAGAACTAATGTCAAGGTTGGCCTCTGATATTTGGTTCCTTTTCATGCAAATTAGGCTCTGTGATCCATCTTTACATGTGATTCTAGTGACTTCAGACTACCAGATTTTATTCACCTCTTTCAGCTACTGGCAAGTCTAATATTTGTTTATTTAAATATAAACCAGATGAGCAGAATGTGAGTTGACTGATAAACATCTTTGTTATGATGACAGACTTTGCGCCAAAGACTACTGACAAAGTCAGATTAGTATTTTTCTTTCAGTCAATCATCTCGCAAGGCCCTAGGATGAGAACCTAGATGTACTAATAGGCGGGGGGGGATAACAAACACAATAAAAGGTAATATTTTTTAAGCATTATTTTGAGACATAAGTTGTTAAAACCATTTTTTTTTTTTATTCTGAATGCATGAGACACCTATACACCAGTTTATGCATGCTATGAAAATTTGGAGTATGAACCACTGAGATCAGAGGTAGATACAATCACATAGATCTGGGACTTGAACATAGAGACTGCAGTTTCTATCCAGGCTAAAGGTAGACTGGACCCAGCAAACTCGCTGCAAAACTAGACAGCAAATGCTCATATCAGATAGTGAGTCATTGTTTCAAAAAATGAAAGCTGAGAATTAGCATTGCATTCTCTCTGGATCACCAGAGAAACAACAATGCTTGACCTTTATTTGGTTTGGGATTTTTTCTGACTGACGGCAGACTAGTTCCCACATGAACAATGAACTATGTCAGCGCCATCAGAGAGGCTCATAAAACACTTTCAGGAGTGGAGTTTCACCTGCCAATCTAATTTTGTTCCTCTGCCTGTTCTCAGCTGAGGAAAGTAGATTCAAAGGAGAACTCAGGGAGCAGGAAACTGCTCAGTGATTAAGACTGATTGCTAATATTAATTCAGTCCATTTCTTCTTGCAGGGAAAAACAAAGTTCAGGATCCCCAGCAGACTTACATGCAGATGTTTCATTTATAAGCCTTGACAAGCCTAAGACCTCATTTACAATTAAATGTTTTATTTTGAAGAAAATATTTTGCAACAAAAAATGATCCCATGGAATATTAATAACAAATAGAAGAAGACTCAGCTTTATGAAGACGACCTCTGTTCCCCACGGTTTGGTAATACCCTTGGGTAGGAAAAATTTTACTACATGGTAATATTGGTATTAGGAAATCAACAATTCTATTCCAGATAATAAATACTTAATAATGTTCATGACTTCCCTCCTTCTAGATATCCTCAGTCAGATTTTCCACCAAAAAACAATATATATATATATATATATATCTTCCTGTAATAAATTATTTACAGCTTTTCTCCTCAGATGTCTTTTCTCCATCATCAAAACTAGCGCTAAGCAAAACAACTGTATCAACTCTATGATCACTGAAGTAGTTCTCCTGTGCTCACCAATATGTTGCTCAGGCTTGATTAGGGAGACCAAATGCTCCAGCCTTCTGACTAATATAAACCTCAGTATATTTTTGGATCTTTCTCCTTCCTTCATAACTTTATCAACTCTGTTGAGTACTGACTGTTATGTATTTTGCATGCAATACCTCATCTAAATCAGAAGGTGAATTTGCTCCAGCCTCTGCTTTCTACTCAATCAAAACACACAGCTATTGCTACCACAGGGACCACCTTAGTCCTTATTATACAGAACACAAGTTTGTCTCAGTCTAGTGAAGTGTTTTAGTCATATGAGTATATTTAAGATTCACGTAAATCTTCCAGTGTGTGGTAGCACAGTGAAATTGAAGCAATTTCTGCACTCTGACATAAAATAGAACACTTGTAACACAAATAATTTTCCAATATAAAAGTTTAGTGCAGTGAGAATAATTATGAAAAAACCCCAGTAATTTATTTTTTTGGGAAAGAAACAGCCAGGGTCCTAAAAATGTATTAGGAAATGCAATATTTACCTCACAAGGCCCAGCACCTATGGTTTCAGCCACTGCACAGATTTCAGACTCATTCACAGTGATCTTCCCTTTGAGATATTGGTTGCATTTCTCATTTCCCAAAATAAACAGGTTTGCTACTCGGAGAAGACCATCATAGTTAACTACTACAATTGAAAAGAGAACAAAAAAATTATTATATTTTAGGGGAAAAAAGTATTTCAATATACAGTCTAGATTATTCATGTAATTTCAGTTACTGTACTTTCTCTCCAATACTCATATTTTTGTCTATCCCCACTGTTATCATGCTTTTGTGTTTTGGATTTCTTATGTTCTCTGCAAATGGGATTTGCCAGACATTTGTTTGGTTTTCATGTCTGTTCAGTTCTCTGAGAATATGTGGATAAGTTTTTAGTATTAGAATAATGGGCTGGGTAACTGGGCTTACTCTACAGCTCACCACCGGCTTGCCCAGTCATCAAAGAAATCAAAAAAAGAGCCTGAAAATGTTATCACTCCATCAGCGGATGGAGGATTCTGCTCCCTGCCTTCAACATGAGTTAATGTGTAACAATGTCTGCCATGGCCTAGAGAAGGACGTGTGACTTGAAAAATACTGCAGCAGAGTGGAGTTTTTCTCATTCTATGCTGGCTCAGCTACCCTGAATGACTTTGTGCCTGCAAGGGCAGAGCCACAGCCTTGTGCAATCTCCATTCATCAGTGTGAAGGTCAGGAAGCAGGAGCCCTGTGGAGCTTACTCTTGTTCTACATGTCAAAAGACAAGCCTGTACAAGCTGCAAAGATAAATAAAGGGTCTGGACCTGCCCATTCTCTGCACAGCCATCAAAAGAAAATGCCAAGCTTGCCCTCCACTGACTTATTACCCTGTTTTCTTGAAAAAATAGATGTAACACTTCTTCCTTCCCTGACCGAGATTCTGTGAGGATTATATTAAGTAGTGCATAAAATAATAGTACAAAGTCCTTGGATGACAGATGTTATGTATTTACTGTATTACATAACTCCAAAATATTGCAAATTCCTTATCAGTTCTCTTAAGCTAAGCTTTCCTGTGATGCTGTACTGTGCTCCAGCCCGATGTCCCTGTCCCCCAGACAGCCGATGCCCGCAGAGGATGGCTAATATGGGCATGCTGGGAACATCAAAGGCAGTCATTTGGGAGAGGGCTGGTACAGATTAATTGCCACCCACAAAGAAATGGCAGAGTAGTGGCTACAAGGAAGACAGCCTCAGAATTCCAGCCTAGTTTCTGCACTGCTTCCAGGACAGTGTCAGTATATTGCTGCTGCTTACTCAGGGTCTGTGGCAAAACAACATTTGAGCACAGTAAATATTGGAGTAATTATTGTCAACTGGCAGCTATTAACTTTTTATCAACACATAATTAGCCAGATATAGCATTTACTAGACTAAATAAATGTCTGTTCTCCCACATATTTGTATTTTCTTCACACAAAACTGTGTTTAATAAACATTAGTAAGGTTGCAGAGTCAAGTACTCAAAAGTTAGGAAATGCCAGACTTAGGGTTGTCTGTGCATCCCTAGTTCACTGTTATTGTGCATGTTAATAAAGTCTTTGATTATATGTTTCTGTATTATTGTTTCCACAGAGGCCTGCTTTGGGTTGCAGAAAGAGACTGCTCAAGTAGATGAACAAGAATTTGTCAAAAAACCCTGTGAACATTCTGAAGAACAATTCTGCTATTTTTTTTTTTTAACATGTAGATCAGTATTTTTCTCTAATTCATTCCTTGAAATGTTTGAATCATTTTGCCTGTCCCTGAAACAACAACAACAAAAAAGAGAGACTAGTGGAAAATATTTCATATTAGATTAACTTGGATAAAAGGCTCAGAGATTTACAAAATTAGGAAAAAACCCCAATTCTATTTTATAACAAGAAGTGTTGGACAACCGTGGCATCAGGCAATACCAGCAGCCTCACCTATAATGACAAGAGGAAGTAAGTTGTCAACGTATTCATTTAGTTTTTAAAAATAATTTCTTACATCCAGTGTATCCCCATCCATAAACACTGCAGCTGGTCTTCTCTGGAATGGTACACCCAGAAATGGGCAATCGGATTATTTCTACAAAATTTGTCAATATAGCAGGTCTGAAAAGAGGGAAAAAAATAGATATAATGGATTTTACTTAACCTTCTAAAATGCATTTTAAAAGTTACATTAAGTCTATTATAGACCACGGCAATTAAAAACTGTGCCAATACTTTTCCTTTCATTTTCTGTCTTTGAAGAATATGATGGATTCTTTTACCTATTTTTTGTACTACAGCTGCTAACTGTCAAAAAAATTCTTGAAATGCTGTCACCACTTTTATGCTATTTAACTTGAGTTTTAATCTTAAAAGTAAGTAGTGATGGCATTTCATTTGAATATATAGGTTTGTTAATATGGAGAAAGTTTGAAAGCTTGTATATACGCAAGGATCTCAGCTACAATCTGCTGCTTATCCTATAAATTAAAACCATATACTAGTCCATGTGGGTACTTTGTGGATTTTCTTTAAATCTCCCAACAAACCTAAACATGGTTATAAGGAAAAAAGGTGTAGGCATGATTTTTCCGGTGTAACATTTGTTTTCTGAGTAATGTAGATGGACCTGTACTTCTGCATATACCAAGCAAAATTTCTTTCAGTTGGAAGTTTACCCCATGGAGACAGCATCTGTAGTGTTGGACACAGTAGACCAATGAACCTAAAACTCATTTAAGAAGAATCTCACGCACCAGATGAAAATCCTGGAATTCACAATAGCAGCTACTAACCTGCTAAGTTTCAGTAAGACCAAATCTGACCCTGGGGGGCCATATACCAACTGGGAGATATTCCGCATTTGTCTATGCTTCTCCTCTCCCTTTCCTTTGATATTATGGACTCCAAGCCAGGCTTTGTAGTCTTTCAAATCCTTGTATCTAAACGAGGCAAAGTTGGTTATGATTTTTCCGACTATATAATAAAATAACTAAAAAATCTCTGCTTAATATGATTATGCTGGAAGATCTTAACTAATGCTCTTCAGCAGAAACGGCTTCATGCTGCCAACTGCTATTCCAAAATCAACATGCTTGGATGTAAGATTTTGGCCTGAAGCCATTACATAATTTTATCTTTAACTGTTACTAAAATCCAATTTCTGTTTCATAATAGTATCCAAATATTTAAATCCTTGGACAGTATGAACCTTTGAACTTTTTTAGATTTACCCAAGTTTTCTATTTTATTTTGTCCAGTTAAGCAGAAGCATGAGATATTGTCATAAAAAGGCAATTGTCTAACCATGACACTTGGAAAATCTATTTATGCTTCTATGTAAAATAACCAGGGCTATCTAGATTTATGGCAACGATAACAGAAAATAGCAAGGTCCCACAGGCCTTTTATATCAAAAAAGCAGTGTTAAGGCCAAACAGGAGGGAAAACTGCTGCATTCAAGTTGAAGAAGCATTGTGCTGATAAGTTCCTGAAAATAGATGGATTTTAATATTGCAAAGCTACAGACTACTGTACCGAGAAGGGAAACACTGCCTCGCTGTAAGAACCCACTCTTCCTTTATCAAAGTACCACCACAGATATGCTTATTCCTGTGGGGGAAAAAGAAAAGAAAAAAAGGTTAAAAAAATCCCCAAACCCACTAGTATTAGTTTCTACATCCTCAGAAAGTTCAAAGAGTGCTTTGCTCCCCACACATCTGCTGGTGAAAAGTGGCAGACTGAAAACATGAGGAAACTCGTCTCTATCCCTTTGCTCTGCAGTTTCAACACTTACAGTAACATGACTTTGGAGAGCTTTACTCCAATGTGCAAAAACCAGAAAGAAAGACAAATTCAGTTACTCTGTTCATTTAGTGGTTTCAAAACTGAATTTGTAATAAGACACCTAATTTAAAATAAAAACAAAAAAAAATTCTTTGTAACAGGAACTGAACTGAAACTTTCAAGCAAGTCCCCAAACTGCCACCAGATGTAAACAACATTTGGTCATTATTCATCTAGGTATTATTCAAAGCATTGACCTCAAGGTGGAGAGTTCCTATTTGATTACAAGCCCTATGAGATTTGCGTCCCCACATACTTCAGTTGGAAACAATCTGCAGTGTATGACATCCAACATGTGATTATAGAAAACCTGAAGCATAATATATCAAGTAAAATTAAAGCAATTAAGCATGACAGTTCTTTAAAAAAAAAGTTTCTGTGGAATGTAGATTAATTAGTTTCCTTCTTTGTGCCTCTAAAATCACATTTATTTTCTGTAGCTTTTTGGAAAGTGAATCAGAATTGTCAGCAATTTGGGAAAAGCTGAAAATCTCACAATTTATAAATTCAAATCACACAAATGTTCAAAGCTTTGCAAAGAACTACTGGATGGATACCAGACTATATATGGAGTTCAAAGACAGCAGGATAACACAGAGCTTTGCTTTTTTAGGTTTTTTTAATCTTATTTTGGTTAAGGAGAAAAATATCTGGTCCAAAAGGCTGGAGTCTTTCTAAAATGTAGGTTCTAGCTTGTTTTATTGTAAAAGTATCACAGTCAAGAGTATAATTATGTTCTTCCAAGTTATGTTTGCATCACTTATTATATTATTATACACAATTTCATCATCTGCATTAGAAGATTCATTAGTACACATAGAAACACAATAATTCCTTATTTAATTGTGGGGCAAATTTAGACCTGGTTCTGTGAAACAGATGAAATCCATTTAAATACACTTAAATACAATCGGTTACAGAGTCTGGATTGGATATATAAGAAAGTTTCATTGATCAATTTAAAATTTAGAGGTTGGCTTTGGTTACCAAATACAAATAGTTTCTAAGTTTCACTGGGCCTTCACCATTCAGACACAGCAATTCCATTTTGAAGTGTACAGTTAGGTTTTCTTGCAGAAAGTTCAGCATTCATTAAAATTTTGATTCAGACAATATTCTATTTGCTTCCTTGGTAACAATACAAAATAAAACTACATTTTTATGCCCACATGTAATACTTGAAAATATATTTTGATGCTGGAGTATTCCAGGAATCCCTTATTCATAAAAGGATCTGCAATCATTTAAGCACTCATCTGTTTCATGGAATTTTATTGCATAGCATAAAATTCAACTACCCTAACAATAGCTATTTAAATTTTAGGCACCCAGATGTAATTCACCTTACCTGCCTAAAAATTCATCAGATATCAGGGCTATTTTTAAAACAGTGCAAAAATTAACTTTTCCAGGGAGTGATTTAGCCCACCTATCTGGTTACTTAGTCTACGAATATAGTGATCTTCCTCTGGAAAGGTCTTTCTGAGCCTTCAGATGCACTCCCAGAAAGGTTTAGATCTGATGGATCTCATTAGATGCAAAGACTACCAAGGATGGGAAGGACCACCCCAGAATTTCTCTAGCAACAAAGTGATGTAGAAAATATATTTTTTATCTTTTCCTTTACTCCCATTTTTCATTTATTACCTCTTTTACAACATAGTTTTAAAAGAGATGATGAATCATAAGCTAATAGAATTCAGCTTTACTTTAGTCTGGCCCAGCAGACAAAAGAAGTTTGTGGGATTTTTTTACTTTTTTTTGTCATGATAGAAGATCCAGTGTCAATGCAGGATATATTTCCCGTTATAAATTAATGATTCACACTTCCAGCTGATGAGTTATGAACCAGAGTAAAGAACACAGGAAAGAGCCATTCTGTTTTCTGGCTTTTACACAGCAGCAAAGATCTGCCATAATGTAATACATGTGTTATATACAAGTTGTACGTGTCAGGATCTTGTTTTACAGAATGAAAAGGATTTCCTTATAGCTCCTACTTATTTTTTTTTTCAATACCAAATAAATTTTAATTGCATGCAGTGACATGAGGAGAAGCTCAATTTGACACAGGTATAAATCCTGAATCTTACACTTCACAACTAAATGCTCTGCCATCAAAGTGAAAATATTGATCTGAAATTCAATTTTTTTCTAAGAGTTTCTAAAATAAACAGTTTAATGCTGAATGCTAAACCAATTTTATGAAAAGGTCTGTAGTAGTTAACTGAAAGAGCAGAACACTATGAGTGCTTTGCAGGTTCATGTGTATAAGTTGATGATAATGAACATATAAAGTATTTCACTAGCAGAGTGAATACTATGGCATCACCTGACATTAGAGAAATGCTGATTCTCTGTTTTTATAGAATTTAACTGCAATGTAGAAGTATTCTTATTATGGTCAACATTTTCTACAACTCTAAAACGAATATCCTAGTAGCTGTATTGCCCTTCTAATCAAAGTGATAGTTACCTGTATGTCAAACTAACCACCCATCCTTCGTTAGTTTGTGTTGGGATTCCATTTACAACTCTCAAATGTTTTGTCGAGGCACAAGGAATGGCAGTATCTGAAAGCAGGTCCAGAGATCACATTTTACTAAAAACAGTGGTAGGAAACCTGCACAGTTGCACATAAGGACCACAAGAAGGTCAATATTTATTATGTATTAACTTTCCTGTGCTAATGCAGTATATTTCTAGGCCATCAAAACTACTTCAGTGAAGCTTAGTAGGTCTATTTAAATATCCATAAGGAATATAAAATACATATATTTAAATAGTTTTCTTGAGATTTACATAATTAATAAGCAAACACTGAAACTCATTACTAATCTCACCACTGGCAAGACATGACAGTGAGAACAGACAAAGGAATATAATAAAGCTATTCCCCATTTTTGTCTTGTAAAATTAATTTTGCTCTTTTGGCTTTTTTATAACTTTAACTGACCTTTATCTTGTTTCCCAACTGGAAAGAAATGTCTAGACTTAGAAGACAGTCATTCACCGCATAGCTCCTGTACAAACTTACCATCCAAACTGGTTGTAGTAGGAGTTGTATCACCTTCACCTAGACAGACACATAAGATAGACATAATACAAAATTAAAATACATTTAAAAATTGAATAGAGTAAAATTAAACAGCAAATGGCATATTGTTAACTTTAATGGTCCACAAAGTTTTAAACTTCAATGATTTCTTCAACGCACTGCAAAAGTTGTGTTTAGAAAGGACTAACAAGAAGGCAGAATTTTATTCCGATAGAATGAAATAAGAAATAAACATTTTGTAACAGAAATGTCAAGCATTTTCCTTCTTGGCTGTATCCTGAAGACATCAGGCTGCCTATCACATTCAATTTACATGTTTCATTCAAACAAGCAAATGCTGAAAAGCAAAGTTATGACTTTCCTACAAGCGTTCAGGAACTTTAGAAGTCATGTGACTAAATCCAAATAAGACTGAAAGAAATTCTCAATTCCTTAAAAAATTTCAAAAGTAATTTTAAGTTCCTATCAGCAAAAATTTATCAAAACATGTTCCCCAAAGTCTGATTCAGTTCTTCCATCTAGTCCAAGTAAAAAAAATGGTTACAACAAATTTGCTTAAACTTTGTTCAAAATTTTTGCCTTCAGTGACATGTACAGAGTGACCCAGGATTATGAGCTAGAGGTACAGGTGTAGCTGCTGAAAATTTGGACAAGGAAAATTTAAACAGTCTCATACAACTAGATTTCCATTATTAAACAAATATATGCATATATATATTTATACACACAAACTATAGGTATATATATAGAGAGAGAGAGAGAGAGAGAGAGAGAGTGAGAGAGAGACAATGTTTTAATACTAGTCCATATGAGTTACAATTGTAAAACAGGCATATTATCACTCTGGTGTTTGATTGCAGAAATGAGAAATGTACTACTCACCAATTCTGTATACCCTACAAATGTTTGCTGAGAATACATCCTTAGGAATTCAAAGATCCAAATAATAATTTTTGAATTATTTGGAGTAATAGAATAAGTGAGTAAGTGAATAAAAAGTATATTTCTTTAGCTGTTATTCTTCATTTATATTGACACAAATAACCTTTTGCACAGTTTGTTTACTCTTCAGATAGATGCCAAAATATCACCTGAGACTTCAAATACCACTTCTTAGTGATGCTGGAGTTCAGACTACGAGGAAATGCGGCAGATTGCCGCTAGGAATGAGTGTAACTTTATCTTTAACCTCTAGAGATCACAGACATGCATTCAAAAGCCTCATTTACCATTTAAGTGTTCTCCCAGAACATAGAGCAAAGTAACTTAGAAATAAGAACAGAAGAGAAAGATTTTGAACATAAATGTCAATTGCACATTTTTCAGCATAAAATTATCTTTTTCTACTTGTCATCAGTTTATTACTGAATTCCCTAGGATTCTTAATTCTGTTTATTTAAGCTATTTAGATTTAAACATTCAACTTTGGAGGCTTAATTTTCTTAATTCTTGCCAGGAGTTAAATCATCCCATAAACATCCAAAAGCAGAATCTAATCTTTACAGCACATATACACTTCAGCATCTATATAGTGAGTTATCCTAACATTACAAAGACAGATCACACAAAGAGACTCTGAAGCTTGTGGGCCAGAAGATAACTCTGCCTGGGTTTCTTGAGGCCACAGCCAGCATTCTGACCGCTAGACAATTCTTCGTCTCCGTCCAGCCCTCATTCAATAGCCAGATCTGCTGGAAAATGTTTGACCATCTGTAATAGCCCCTTTGTGCTCCTGCTGCATAAATAAGTCTTGAAATCTCCAAGCTGGTCAAGGAAAAGAACCCCTTGTTCATATATTGCACAAGCAGCTTCTGTCTGCTCCTTCTCAGTCACGCACAATTGATTCTTGATAGAATCACACATTTTCTGCTGCCACAAGTGACAATAGTAAGGTGTGCATATGCATGTGACACCGTGGCTTCCCTGGGACTGCACAGCCGACAACGCCAGAGGCGTACCAAGTACTCACATCGAGAAATAGGGCAGTAATCCCAGGGAACAAGAGGATCATCTGTGTAACACCAGGGACCATGAAAATCATCATCTGGATTGCGGCAATAGTTTCTCTTCAGTTTACTAACATCTGGTTCTCTGAATATTTGTATATGCCTACAGGGAAAAAAAAATTCAAAGTGTTGAAAAGCTTTATTCTATAGCCCAAATTTTCAAAGGTTAAATGTTGCTTTGCTCCACATTGTATTATTAGCTGATTGAGAAGGCTACAGGTCAGGGTTTAGGGCTGGTTAAAATCAAAGGGAAGATGAGACCCAAATATTTGCTGGATCTGGGTCCAACTTTCCTCTGGTTGGTATTTTAAGCACTGTGTCTACTGGACAGCTGGGAGGCTTCTAGATCTCCCACTCAAGCTAAAATCTCTAGATACCCTCAGGAGGGATCGTTATACTGATTAGAAGAGTGCCTGTGATGCCCTCAGCAAATCTGCAGGCCTCTCTGGGGAGAAGAGGTACCTTCTCCTGCAGGTTAGCAGCACAAGGGAGCATTGAATCTGCAAAGCTGAATCAAAGGCAAAAGAAAGACAAACTAACGAAGTTAGCAATGATGAGCAGCAGGTAAGGAGAAAGATGAATGGCTCAGACAAACTGCAGTGATAGGTCACCTAAGATGCAAACCTACATGAAGCACTTTAGATGTGAAATTTTGAGGTCAAAATCTGAAGCGGAGGAAGATGTTTATTTTTGGCTTGTCAGATACAAGGATGCAGGCTTCCTTAGTTACAGCTGTACTGCTCCTTTAGTTCATAACCAGCTACACATGCTGCCTCTAGAACACCCATAACCAGAGAAACTGTTGCAGTGAGAGAGATAACTCCCCAAAGAAATTCCCAGATGGAAAATGTGTGGGAGTAAGAAGAAAGGCTGATCTGTGCTCTGTTAGATGAATGCAATTGCATCAAGTATCCAGTAGGTTTATACTGTCTCATTCGCAACAAACTAAGACTTATCACATTTCTCAGAAGGCAGGAGCTTAAACCTCTGCTTCCCTTACATGGGCAGCACACTGGAATATGTACCCTCTCTCTCCTCATCTGTGGGAAGAAACACATGTAGTCCAGGTGATGATTCCAGGCAGGGCCACCAAAGTCTGCCTTTTGCCATGCAGCATACCCAAAGGTTGACTTCCTGACTTACACAGTCCTTCCAGAGGACAATGGCTTACATGTTCAGCACTGTGACTCAACAGCAAGTACCAAAGCTAATACTGGCACATTTGCATCAGCTTCAGAAACTAAAGGAAAATGAAGGAGAAACTATTTCCATCACAGCCACTAGTGTGTGGGATATCTCATATACAGTAAAACTTTTTATTAATCCCTTATTTTCTATATAGTCCTAATAATTCATTTTGCTTCAACAAATAAAGTAACTTGCCATTTCTACTACTTGAATATGAAGCCAAAGTAATGATAAACAACAGGTCTTTTTAATGGCATTTGATATCAGTGTCACTAGATTGTCCACTCAAGAGTCAATTTCAGGCTGCAAGAGACATTAGGTGGTTTCAGGTCCAACCTCCTCCTTGAAGCAGCATGAGCTATGAGATGAGGTTGATGAGATAACCATATTTAATGTCTCATTCCTACTATCCTCTCATTGCACCAAACTTTCAAGGACAAGGATGGGGTAAAATAGGCCAGCAAACTAAACACTGAGAAACATCCCAAAGCCTACAATTAGTGGTCAGCCCGAACAAAGTCGTGTTGTGCAATATATTTAAACACGAAGAAAAAAAGAAAAAGATAAAAATAAAGATTAGGAAAACAAAGTTATTAAAAGCTCCAGGACATAAGGGGCTACTTTTGAATCAATGCAGATGAAAAAGAGTTGCCATCTGAAGGCAGTATTTATTCAGGACTCACTGAACCATCTCTTTCTCTTTAATAGGTACACACCTACGTAAGTCTTCAATATTTTTGTCCCATGTGGAGCAAGTTAGCCCAAATCTTGTCTTGGAGAGATTCCCCATGTAACTCTTGCCATTGCCACGATAACAATCTGAAAAAAGAATGTTGAGACAAAAGAGTAGAGGGTGATTTTGCAACATTGAGAAGAAAACTCTTCCTTTCCATCAGTAATCCAAATTATTAAAAACAAGTGTTCTGTTTACTAAATGCTACACAGTTTTAATCAGACAATTGTATCAATCAGATCAGAAGAAAAACGAAAAATTGTTTCTGGATTTACATATGTAATCTCCTGTTTGAGACCTTCATTCTTAACACAGTAGCATTTTAAATTTTGTCTTACTTAGATAAACTAGGAAAATTTCTTTCATAAATAGTTGGTTTATGACTAATTTAGAAGGGTCACACAGAATATTCTAAAAGTTGTCAGAAGACAGTTTATACGAATCCAAGAAAAATGGTCCCCTATTCCTCCCTCCACAAAAAACAGGCACTCAGTTTAGCTTTGTGTATCTTCCAGATACTGCCAACCATATATAATTCTAGACTTAAGTACTACTTCAGCAAAATCAAAAAATCAACATGACTTTAATTTTAATGTAATTCAAAAACTTGCCTGTTCGCTCCAGCAGAAGTCATGTTTAATTCATAAGCTTTTATCACAAGCCTTTTTGAGACTTTTCAAGAGGATTGTTTAATATGTTCAGTACTATAAAGACATTTTGCATAAAGCACTTAATTTCATATTCATCAGTATTTTTACTTTTTGAATATTGATACTTTACAAGAAACACAGAATGAATATAAAAGTTTAATCATTTCTTTGATATAAGTCTTGCAACGGCAACTTTTTCAAATTTATGAGAAAAATTGGCTAAAACTTAAAGATGGAGCTGTTAATGCAGCCTGATGTAGGGTTATAAGTCTGAGGTCTTAGCCTCAGTTTATGCTATGATTGACATCCATTCAGGATGCAACACTATTCCTTACAGTAATACCAAGATCTCCTGGGAAAAACATTTGCATGAAGACTCAGAATGAACCTCACAGGCAGAGGTAGGTAAGAATTCAGAGGATAAATCCCTTCTAGACAAGGAGGTATATTCAAGAAAAAAAAAAAAAGGAAAAAAAGTCACTTTTGGTAACCTCATATGCAATTACAAAAAGACTGTGAACCAAGGAAATCACCTCAGCTGTGGAAAAAGGCCTTTTAAACTAAGAAAGGTAAAGACAGTAGAGCAGATACATAGATTCACCTTGTCTAAAAATCAGATCCAATCAAATCTTTGCTGCAGCTTTCCCTGTTGGAATCAAAAATTAAACTGAGAAATGAATCTCATTTACACCACAATGAATCCCAAGCACGCAAAAAAAGCCAAAGCGGAACTACATAGGTATAATACAGATACGACTTCAGTTTTCAAGCCTGTCTACTTGCTGTTTGGAACAGTATAGCATTCACTTAAAATCATGTTATCACCCTTTCTGCTCTTACCTTGTTCCTTTGATACATCGCACTTGGGAATCTGGGAGCAATAACCAATACGGATGTTTGGGTCAGTGGTAAAACACCAGGGTGATTCAGATCCATCTGGATTTCGGCAGTAGTTCTCCCTCAAATCCCTATAAAAATAAATATGTTAGCTCGCAGCAGGGATAACCTAAACCCACCACTGTGGTCCATTGTTTTTTGTTATAAATTAACAAAAATATAGGCTCCTTCAGGTCTTTGTGTTACTGATCAGTGTCAAGTGCAAGGAGATGAGGAGCCAGTAAGAACACAGTGTCCAGAAAAAAATATTAACTGTAATAAGAACATGTTTATGGGAATTCATTTTCAGCAGACATAGGTTTTGATGGGATATAAGATTTCATTTGAAGAATAACAATATTTTCATTCAGGATCCCCCATCAAAATTTGCATGCAGCTGACATTGGATACACCTGCAATACATTACAAGTGCTTTTAAATACAAACATTACCAAAGTGCTTAAAACTCCCTATACTTTGAATGCTTCTGCTGAGCTTGGAGAAGCAGAGTGCTGTAGACTATCACTGACTCATTTAAAAAACTGAATTGTGGAAAATAAAAAAAGTGTACGTTGAAATTCTATACAGCTGTTACCTTTAAAGTAAAAGTTAGTCACAAGGGAACATCTTTAAATGTCTTTTGCAGCTCGCATGAAATATTCAAACCCCTTAAATGTAAGTTTTATTTCCCCATCTCCTGACAGTTGTTGCCATGTTCTGTGCATCTCCATATTTCACTTTATTTTTTCTATCTGCAGCACTTACTGATAACAGACAATGGAAAGAATGGGCCTAGTGCTGTAATTCTTACTGATAATTCTTACTGATATTTACCCATTAATAAAGATATTTAGTACAAACTGGGCTGTGGCTCCATTCTGGTCAGCAAGGTTTCCTCCATGCTTAGTTAGAAAAGGAATGAAAGAACATTACTAAGGTAAGTGCCTAAAATTAGTAGATTATTCACATCTTGGGAGTTTATGAACCGTACAGAAATGTTCGATGACCAGTGTAAAAGCAGTCCAATTAGTGCAACTAAATTTAGTAATAAGACAGAAAAAGGATTTAAAATATGAAAAATAAAAGAAGTGTTTTCAAATATTATAAATTTTAATTATTGCCAAGAAGATTATATTTAGGTAATAATTAGGACATACTAAATTAAAGTCAGCAATCAAACTGTGAAGAAGTTAAAAAAAAACCAAACAGTGGTAATGCATCAGCACTGTTGGGATTCAGGTCCCAGTCTGGAACACATCCAGACACTTCACAATCAAACTGGTGAATACATGCTTGAAGGAAAAGTTCATAAACATCCCTAGGGTTTCACACAAGTACATCTAGAACTACTGCTTTGAGATCTGGAGGACTGATTTTCCCAGGCTCAAAAGGTTTTGAGCCTCAGCAGGTAGAGTGGATGCATCAGGACACAGAGCAGGGACAGGGGCCCTATAGACCCCTCGAGTGCCATGACTTGTTAAACGTTCTAAAACTCAGCTCTTTTCCCACTGCAGTAATAATACCCACACGTCTCTACTCACTTGCATTTGAAGTTCTCAGGAGTGATGTTGTGCTGGTGAGGAAACTGGGAGTCCCACCTCTGGCACTGGATCCCACTCCATATGGTGCTGACAGTGCCACGGTAACCCTCACCCTGTCCCCGAACGCATGTTGTCGTCTCAGCTGCCGCCTCTGTGCTGTTCACCACGCTTTCGTCTGCAGACCCAGACAAGAAGTGCTGTTTCATTCTCTTAAGAATGGCTCAGGATGTCAGGTGTGAACTCCACGTTAGGGATGGAGTTATGGATTACATGATGCTCAAATCATGATAATTGCAGTTCTTTGGTGACATTGCCAATGTGATTACAGAATAATTTTCTCCTCTTCACATTTACAACATCCACAAAATCAAAGTAACTGCTGGACTTGGCGCTAGTTTATCCACTTGCATGCAAAGAATCTGCAATATTTTCTTGCGTGAGACACCTGGCCTATGCTGTATCACTGGAGATCAGAAGATATTCCTGGTTACATTTTCCAGTTCAGCAAATATCATTCCTTCAGCTTTAAAAAACGGAGTGACCACCCACGTGCGCACTGTTAAACATGGTAACACATATTTGTAGGATTAAAATACAATTGAGTTCCTCTAAAGAATTCCCAGAATATCAGGTCACAGGAAAAAAAGATGCAGATAAAAATAATAAAAAAAAGAATATAAATCCTATTATAAATTAATGTGCTAAATTCTCCTAGAAGGTTTTTTGTGCCTCATATGGTTAAAAGAGGGAAAAAAAGGCCCAGCTTTTGAAATCAAAGATTAGTATTCTCTACAGAGAGAAAAATGTTTTAAAGACTAACAAATTCATCAGACTCAAGATCTCTTACACATGTTGATATACTCTGCACTCACCCTGGTGTGGGCTGTCTTGAACTAAATTCAGAAAAACAGTGGTTTTTAAATGACTCATTCACATAACTTGAAAGACTCTTTTTATTTCTTATGCAATTTTCATAATTGAAAATTAATGGCCCAGATATTGCATCAGATATATACAAAGTAGTACAAAACTAAATACTCTGCAGTAAGAGCAACACTTCTGCAATATCCTCAGAAGTTCCCAATACAATATTTTCAAAGTAACTGCATATCTGTTGGTAATTGTTTGTTCACAAGACTAATTTTATTAATTATCCTATAAGTATTAGTTGCCAGCAATAAGTATGTTAATAAAGTTCCTTAATTAGTTTTCTTCAAATGGTCCAGTGAATAAAACAGTATTTGTGTATTACTCATAATGTAGTTCACTCCTGGTAACTTGAGCCAGTCCCATGAACTTGGAGAAAATATGGATCTTAAGGAAACCAAATGTCATAACAGATGGTTTTGGCTGATTTGCTGACTGATCTTTGACGTTAAAGATCATTTCCCTGTCATATGATAACATCAAGTTGTGCAGTTGAATTATACATTTATCCATATATCCCTTTTTCTCTTCATCTGGTTGATGTTTTCATATCACTGTTTCATGGTCAAATTCATTTCCTGTCCCTCCTTCCCAAGGCAAATGTTGTCCTGTTTCAATGGGATTTTGAGTTCCAAGCTCATTCCAAAATCAAAAGGATATGGAACTGCCAGTATCACAAGGATGTTTCTGCAGGCTGACAAATGCACTCTTTCTAGGGGACTCATCAAGCAGTCTTGCAGCTAATAACTATATATTTAGTCTTTACACATCACTTTTAAAATAATTAGATTACAAAAAGATGAATTCATACAAGTAATAGTAATAAATAGCTGCAATATTTCGGTTTTCCATGATAAATAATATATGAAAACAAATGGAGTTATATTCTAAAATAGCTTCTAAGCTGATTAGAGTGAACATTGCTGTGCCACATTCAAATACATATTAATCTTTTTCAAAAATACAAGCAATGTTTTTACAAAAACGAAAAAGATTTGGGGAAAAACTTGCAGGGGAGGGGAGAACAGTTTTCTAAGATGATAAATTTCAGCATACACCCTGGCTTCATAATATTTCCTAAGTAAATTAATAAATTGCAACTACACAACTCTAGGAAAAAATCTTTTTAAATAATACTAATAATGCACAAAGAAATCAACCCAACACAAGCTGTTGCAAAGACCTTATCTAGAAGTTACTACTTCAACTGTAATGAACTGTATAATGCACCCCCTCTGTACTCAGTCATGCTAAAGAAAAAGTAATCAGTTTTGTGTTTATATATCATTATGTGGGATTGAGTTTTTTTAAAATCACATGCCTGAAATGAAATAAGTAATGCATCAATTGATTTAAGCAAGGCCATAGTACTTTTGAAGAGCATTCCTTCTTTTTACATCTGCAGATACACAGCTCATTGTTGAACCTTACACTGCGTGTCTGGACAGTGACCTCTATCTGTAGATCAGATTTTACAACTTGGCCATGTCAAAGCATACAATGTACAGGCACCAGAAAAACTTAACTTTCACATTGTCATGAATACTTGCACAGCCAAGCCACTTCTGGAAAGACTTACACTATAATGACTAAGAGAGAAATTATCTCAAAATCTACAACATGATTATCTGCTAATACTTTGTGGCAGCTCTCAATAAGAATTCTGGAAATGAGAAGGATCACTAAAATATTCTCATTTTAATCAATAAAGCTGTTCCATTGTTCCAAAAAGTCCACAGAATCCTCCCCAAAATCTCCTTGCTGTACCACCTGCATATACTACAAATGTTTCATTTTAAAACATGAAAATTGAGATTCCAAAATACTTCTGAAATTTAATTCTGAAATTCTGAGGGCTTATGCCCTCAGAACCAACTCCCATTCTGGTTATTGAGTCTCACAGAAGGCTCAAAACTTACCAATCCTTGAGAAATCCTTCATTCAGCTGGCGATTCCACAAACAGGCATGATGGGAACAGTCTCCCTGTTCCTGTTAATGAAAGTTGGGCTGGATGTGCACAGGAACAGGCAAGAGCTTGAGGAGCAGTGCCTGCCTCACCAGACACTGCAGACTGTACAGCACTTGCCAAACTAAGAAGTGCCCAGGCTGTCCAAGCCTACAACTTACAGAGTCATCTCCATTCAGTATTGGTCTTGTTGTTGAGGCTAACTATTCATTGCCCACATACCAAATTAACCAAATTTAATAACGCGGAGCACGAACAACAGATGTGCAGAGCATTGGTGAAAGAGCCCTAAGAATGCACTCAACAGTTCTCTTACAAGGCAAAATCAAGATCAAGATAAAAATCTGTAAACTTGAATTCCCATCCTTATCCCAGTAAATCCTCTAAAATATAAATTAAGATATGCAAATCCAAGGGTTTGTTCCAATGACAAAGACACTATGAATTTAGTTAGATTAATTTAAAATCAACAAATAATCCTTACTTTGCAGTACTTACTAATATTTCATAATGGAAGTTCCCAGGATTTCTTTGCTTCAGTTCAACTTTTACAGTTTTGAACTGAGATGTAAAGTATTGTTAAAGCAAGATCACACAAAATACCATCTTATAAAAGACTACTATTTATAATTTATTGATTAAGTGTCACTACTTACTACTGTAGGAAAGTTCATTACGAAGAGAAGAATTTGGTAATTGTTAGCAGCATTTTGCTACTTCTGAACTTTGTGGTATTTTGTTTTCTTTTTAAAATTCTGGATGACTAAGACTAAACATGTAATTCAGACAGCTACATGTGGGGATTTCCCATTAGTAGAAATACTACTAATGTTCACATGTTCACTTTAAAGTCCCCGACCAAAGGGCAATAATGCAGAGATACCCTTTTTCTTCCATAAAACCCTCTCTACTTTGATACTTCAAAATACATAACTTTATTAATAAGGGCCAGCTCATACATTCATAGATGCTTAAGTAAAAAGATGAAACATTATCCAGAGTCTGATGTGTAAAGCCACAGATAGTCTTCCCTGTTCTGGTTCTCACAGCAACGCCAGCATGAGGGAATCAGCAGGGGCCTTGAGTCATTCGACAGCTGAAGTAACTAGCTAGATACTATTTCTGACTCTAATCCAAATGACCCAGAAGAAAATCCTGCACAAATTTTAGGTCAATGGTAAGACTCCTACTGACTTAAAAGAAGGCAGAGATTTTGCTGGAGAATTCATGTTCTTTCATGACAATACAATCTATGTATTTTTGGAAAAAGACGTAGTTAGAAAAGAAGCAGAGTCCTAAATTACATCACGAGGAAAATACCTGTTCCTGATTATATTCATGCAATGTCTTTTCTATGGTGTCAGTCAATAGAAGCAAAATGTGCCCTGATTTGTAAAAAAAAATATTTTAAAAAGTTGATTCTAAACGTGATCCACGCAATTCTGTGAATATCAGTTAGAAAGCTGAGTGGCATTTTGAAACTGCTCATGCTCAATTACCACTGCCTTCAGGTGTCCCCTCCTTGAGCAATGGCATTCACAGTTCTGGGCAGTAGTTTAGTGGCAGTTCCTTCCTTTCCCCATTTTCTTCAATGCACTATGACGCAGTACATGGATGGAAGAAAAAAACCCACTGATTTCTAGTGTTTTGCTTTTTTTCAGTAAAAACATATGAGAAAGTGAAGAAATCAATTATAGCCAAGCTCAAGAATCACAGTACTGAAGAACTCATTGTCACCTAAAACTTTCACACATACAGTTCATTTGTTCTTGAGCACAGAGAGACCTTTCCAGGCCCTTTCAATGGCTACAACAAAGCTTTAAATTCAAACAATTTTTATTTTAAATCTATTTAAAAAAAAGGATCTCCTCAGGTTTAGAGTTCTTAAATCTCACTATCAAAGCTATCATAGAAATGATGAGAAGGATTTGAAAAGGATCCTTTTTGAGGAAATGTTGATTAAGCTGTTGCATAAACAGTGAACATGAGACCTATTCTTAGTCTCCTTGTGAAGCAAGATGGAAGGTAACACTTTATCAACTACTAAATATCTCTTTTCACTACCTCCTTTCTATAAACATCTTTATCTTTTGCAAATATTAAGCTCAAATGAGTGTAATTTTATTTGTTTACCTACAATGATTCGACACATAACTCTTTAATCAGAACTGCGCATTCAAAAGGGCAGTTGAAAACTCTGTTTCTAAAGAACAAGTAATTTAATATTGGTGGGTTTTTGTCTTCCCAAAGGCTGTAGGCACACTGCAACAGTTCATTTTAGATCTAGATTCTCAATTTTGGTGTTTCATTACTTGCTCTTTCCCCTCAAACTGAGGCCTTTATTGAATGTTCTCAAGGCTTTTCAAACTCTGGTCACCCCGACTACTGTCAGTGATTACTGGTGGCAAAGGCTAAATCCATAGTGAAGGCATCTGGGTTGGTTGGACACCACGTAGGCATCAATGAAACGCTGTCCTTAACACAGTAATTCCAAAAAGCTCTACAGTTCTCAAATGACTGATATATGTAGCTTCCTTTATGGGCCTCAGCACCTCTCTGATTGCCCTATAGCTCATCCATAGAGGAGCTGCTACCCGTTTGAGGTTTTTTTAAAGCAGTATTTGCCCCCCAGTTCTGTCTTCCCTGTAGTCAATGTCCTCATCCATGCCAAAATAACAGTTATTTTCCTTTTTCATGTTTGCTGGCACTGCTTCCATTTCTTCATTTCATCCTACACTTCTTCATTGCTTTTAGTTGTCCTTTTATCCTCTCTTCTAACTAAAAATTGTCTCAAGCCAAAACCACAGACACATATGTGAGCAACTTCAAACCAGTCCTGGGGTCCCCAAAGTCTTAATCCAAATCCAGTTTTTGCAGCTTGAGCCATCTCTAATTCCTAATTGCTCCTGTCATCTCTTTCTCACAGCCCTGGCTGTAAGCCACAATATTTTATGCTGCATTCTGTGCTTGGAAGTAAAATTACAATGCCCTCTCTCTCTTCAGTCTTAAAACCATATTTAATTTCTAAATGCTTCCTTCCACCAACTTTTTTGCCGAAAATTTTGTATATGAGCTGTTGTCAGCATTTTGGCTATAGAGCATACTAGCACTCACGACATGGAGCAAAAGCCACAAGCAGCATGCTGTCTTTTGGTCACTCCCCAGAGAGAGGACACCTACATTTTTGTATATGGTCCAAGGACTTGGATTTGCAAAGCTTTTTTCCTAATTAGTATTTCTTGTAAATTAAATAAACAGTCCTCAGCATAGGAATTAAAAACCTGTGTGAGAATCCAAACCACAAAGCTATAAAGACCTATAACTCATGATGTTCTCTTTTTAGTGTTCTGAGATCGCAAACAGTCCCAGCTTCAGAAACACAGAACAGTCACCGAAACCCAGAATAGCCACGTGTTTTGGGCTCCCTGCTAGGAGGTGGGAAAACAGTTTTTTATGAGCCTTGAGAAAGACAGAAAGCTGAAAACAGGGTTTTGATATTTTCTGTTAGTATTCTGGCCATCAAGATAGTGATTTAACAGTAGCATCAGCAATAAACTACCTCACTGGGTTATAAAGGAAAGCATCAAGCAGCACTGTATCTTATATAGAGGGCAATGTCATACGCCTCTGAGAAACACCCTTTGAAAATATCTGCTGGATTAAGCTTTCAAGATCACTACTTTTGTATTTTTTCTAGATTGCCTTATAAATTTCAAAAGAGCTACAGTTTTCTGCAGTGAAAATACAGTTTTACATGTGAAATATCCACTGATTTTAATATATTTTCTAACTGAAGGAAAGAATTTCTAATTCCTTTAGTGAACTTTTGCCTAGAAATGAGACAAAAGGCTTTCATCACAACATGAAAATCATTACACTGCGTTCTGGAGGGTTTTTTAATTTCATTTTGATCTTTACCTTTTCTTTAGGTCTCTACTATGATTTGGTGGACAAAGGTGCTAATTCGGTAGTTTGCAGGAGATCTCCCACCCAACTATTTTATAAGGCTGAGGCCAGACTGTAGATACTGAAAGTTGCATGGGGTGTAAGCTTACGTGACCAACAAAGCCAGATGTGAATCCTCAGAACACTGACACATCAGCTCAGGAAATGCCAAAGGATAAAGGTTTATAAAAGTCGCATTTGTGAAACAGTCAGCTCTAACTTAGGAATACTTTTTTTCATAATAATAACATATTTAGCAGGGGAAAAGAACAGTTCTAGTATGCTACACATGATTCATGTGTTATCTAATAATTGGAGAAGTGTAGGAAGCACAGTTTAGTTTAGTTTTAAAAAAACAAACCACAAACCAAAACAAAACCCAAACCAACACAGGCCAAAAATCCAAAGCAATAGCTCCTTACTTAATGGAGTAATTAAAAAATTGAAAGATGATTCACTTGCATAGCTAAGCCAGTCTGTGTTTACAAAGGGAAAGGACTGAGCTTTCCTCTTTACCAAAGATTATCAGTAAGTCTAGATACAACGACATGAATTAGTACTGTGGTTCACAGGTAAGACTTTCAGCATGGGTGTGAATTAACAGGTGCCTGACCGAAACAAGCAGTGATCCTGGTAAGTTTCTTCTGTCTCTGGAGAACCTGATTAGACATTGCTCAAAGTATCAAATTAACTTTACCTTTTTTCAGTGGAATCATTTTGATAGTTTAACTACCTTATACTGGAATTACAATGACATAAAATAGAGTAAGTTTAATTACTCTATATCAGGAGGTACAGAATATTCTTACTAAACCCTTGGATTTCAAGAATGGACAAGTTGATCAGACCACACTGAATCTCCAAGACATTAGACTGGCCTAAGCTACAAACAATCAAGGAGAAAAACCTCTGAATTATTCTGAATATACATGGCATAATTGCTTTGGTAAGAATTCTAAGTGAAGGTGGAGAATCCCCCCTTAGGCAGCAACTGCTCACAAAGTTTCATGTCAGAGCTATTACCTCTTCCCCGCCACCCATCCCAATACTTAAAGATTGTCTCAATAAAACTGATTCTACCATCTGCCTTAGCCCCAGTACTACCATGAAAGTCTAGAAAAATTGCTTCATACAAGTCCTCAAGGAATGTCCAGATGTTTTATCTTCCGCATTGTCCCTTTACTTCTCTTTTAAGAATTTAAGAATTTAAGACATCTAATTATCAGTAAAATAGATCTGTCAGAGCTATTGCCAAAGTTAGGATGATCTGGGCTTTGAAGACAGGACATGCTGCAGAAAGTCTAAAATGCTAAACTAAAGCATCTCAAAGTGAGCAGCCAATAACTGTACACCTTAATGTCACTTTGATTCAATTCCTTGTCTCTAAAGTGTGGTTAACAAATGCCACCATCTTGTAGCTGATGGATGAAAAGAAATTAATTGCCTGTGGAGTGCTTTGATATGGAGTGCTGAATAACACAGAGAGACCCACAAGGAAATTAATAACTCTGTCTTCAGCACAAGAATGAATAATGTGCTAGACCCAAGGCCTAGAACTGCAAAGCAGTAAAGAGGTGTTGGCAGAGGAGACTGAGTAGGGATGGGGTGTGTGTGCACCAAATGATATTTGATACCCTCAAATGATAATGGAAATGTCCAGCTTGGCCAAACTAACACTGTACATGAGATCTTCATGATTTTGTTGCCTCATTTTTTTTAGTTCTTGATTTTCCTACATTTTAATGCAATTTACAGTATGTAAGACATACACATATTCCAGTGTTAAGTAACACACAACTCTTCTTTCCTGTCCAGATTAAATATAAAGTGTTTATAGGAAACCCTCTTTGAAAGCTATGTTTTAAAAGCTAGTGAAGGGCAATGAATGAACTAGCCTTGGTCCTACACTGCTTGAAATATCTGTGTCCAGATTTTGGAAAGGAAAAGGAAGTAATAAATTTTGCTTGAACTCACCACACGTTTTAATTGCACAGAACTCCCAGGGGGTGTTAGGGTCAAGAGTGTAGCACCATGGTCTCAGCTTGCCATCAGGATTGCGGCAGTAATTATCATCAAAGCCCTTGTCAGGATATCTGCAAACCACAATGAGAAACGTGTCAGGGAAGTCTTCCTGGCTACACTGCACTGCCTTCTACAAGGTACTTAAAGGACTGATTTCAGCAGAGGCAAACAAGAACTGGTTCCTATTAACCTGGGGTCTGATCCTGTAGGATGGACACAAATACTCTTTTAATGCCGTTAGAAAGTTAATAACATATAAACACTTTCCAAATATGCAGCAGAATCAGACCTCCACTGAGGGGACTCCCTGCTGTGCTAATGCACAGGGTACCGGATAGGGTAACTCCACTAATTGCTAAACTTGCTCTTGTGTCTGTCAACCGATGACCAGGCACTTAAGCCACTCATTTTTTTGAAACAGACCAATTAAATGTGGATTATCTAAATACTGCCTGCCATGCCAGGCTCATTAAGAAAACAGGTTCTTCAGTGCAACAGCCCTGGGTTCAAACTGGAAGCTATTTTGAGTAGCTATGCTACTAATGATAGCCCCATTTTTGTAACAGCTCGTTTTTGGTCATGCCCTTATTTCAAGCATTAGGGGAAAGGAGAAAAAAAGGGAAATAACTTCCGCCTCACTTTATCTCATTCAGACTTGATACTATTGTGCTATTTAAACGTTTTCACATTCCTATAGCCATCACCGACGATCAGACAGATATCCAAGATAAGTAGTGGGTTTTTGTACAAATACATGATACTAACATCTGTAAACTTGAAGGAGATAAATGGGTCGGGTTTTTTTTTCTCTGGTGAATACAAATTGTCTTGGCTTTCCCGTTTTATTGAAATATGTTTGCAAAAGAAACAAGAAGTAGATTTACCCCTGAGGGAAACATGAAAAGTACATAAGAGAACAATAAAGTTAACTACCTGGGAACCTGAATCCATTTACAACTGCAAGCAGATGTGCTTCACACAAGCAGAGGAAAATATGATTTACAAGTGTAGGTTTTTGCTAGGATGCTTTTTCTGTCAAACGATCGTGCTAATTTTGACTCATTTGCACCTTGACCTCCCATTTCTTAGGAAAAGTCAGGTTCCTTCAACTATACAAGTGACAAGGATAAGATTTAAGCAGAATTCAAAAAAAACCCCAAAACAACAAAATGGCAACAAAACCACCAAGGAGAAACCTCACCAAACTGAGAATTCAAAGACAGTCAAGAATGTGGTAATTTTAGATCTAGAAGTAGTACCCTGTTTTCTGCTAAGTATAAGACAAACTGTAAAGGAACAAGTTGTGTCCAAGGATTCCCCAAGGAAATAGTTAATGGGCTAATAATACAGCAGAAAATGAGACGGTTTTGGCCACCCAGTAGGTGCAGTGACGAGCTTTGATGCTGGTGGAACATGTTCCATGTCAAATAGCATGGAAAGCATGTGTCACCACCCAAGAACCAAGGTGAGCTCAGGAATGGCAAAGTATCTGCAGCCATAGCTCACAAAAAGCATTCAAAACAGCTAGGGATGTAAAGAATCCATGTTCTAGACTACAGATGTCTGTCTTAGCACTGAATGCTCCATCCTTCCCAACATTATATGGCACGTTCTCACAGTATGTCAAAAACATGTTATCTACTAATTAAGACTTAGGGAGAGATGTTCTTCCAGGATCAAGCTCTGAGTGTCTTTGGGGGATGGAGTAGTGCCTGTGAACCGCATCTTTTCACCTACTAGATCTACCTGTCCTTTTCTAGAGCAAAACCAGCCTTCCCAGCCAATGGTTCCTCCCGCAATATTCACAGAGGCTTCTCCCTTCCTTCATACCCAGCAAACAACAATTCCTGTAAAAATGGCCAGCTAGCCCCTTTAAGAAACAAATAATAGCAATAAGATAAACAACAGGGCTTTAAACTGTTCCACACAATTCAACAGTGAGGCTATGCAGGATTCCCTGAGAGCTGTCTCTTTGTTGTGCACACTCATCCTTCCCCAGTACATTTGGGCACAGACCCCTTTCTTAGACCCAAGAAGGAGCCTGAGGTTCCAGAGATCTTTCAGAACTCTACACATTTCCTTTTTCTCCCCCTTGAGACAGCAGTGGCTGTACTTCACTGCCAAAAATGAAATGAAGACTCAAGATACATCTGGTGTCAAAATCAAGACTTTATCTGAGTTTCTAGAGAAGAGGGAGGAGAGTATTACCCAAAGAGATAACATTTACTCTTTTTAAAGAGATAGATGCTGATCTCCAGCTCTCCTGGAACAAAAATGAAACAGTATCTAAAGCTCTTCACCAATATTTCTTTTCCCCTTTGTTTTGTTTTAAAAGACATGTAGGACTGGAAACTTGGTTTTTTTATAAAGTAAATTTTCATACAAAAGATACAAACCAGGGGACTAATAAAAGGATATCTGCAGTCATTCACCTCCTATGCTACACTTCAACCCTACTTTCCTCCACGTAATAAATATTTTCACAGGATATTTGAGTTTGAGCAGAAAAGGCAAAAAACTTTTCCCCCCTATGCTGCTCTATGCCCAAGACATTATCCTCAGTGGTCTTCCTTCTATCTTGAGGCATAACCGTGCCTCTGAGGAGTACACAAGAGAAGTGCAGTTTCAGAATATAATTCTGCATCCACAAATAGCTAAAAATGGGCCATGCAGGAGCTGTTTGGGGGGATTCCTTCTGCTAGCTTCAATCACATCTAAGCAGACAGTAAGCATCTTCAGTAACTGACCTCTGAGGTGAGTAAACGTGGAACAAATCACTGAGGTGACAAAAAAGTGAGTTGTATTTACCCTAAGCCAAAAGCACTGTCCAACAGCTGGTAGACTGGAGCATTTGAAAAAATTACCATCTTTATTCATTTTCTTCATCATTGCAACTGATGGAGCCAAAAATGAAAATAGGTTTAAATCTATCCAGATAATCCTTCCTGGTTTCCAGGTTATTCACATTACACCTGGATGATATACTGTAAGTGTCTCTAGAGACAGCTGTGTTTTAACGGGTCATTTGTTCCAGACCTCTTATTTTCAACTTACATGACTATGAAAAAAAACCAAACCAGCAAACCAAAGCCCATAACATTTTAAAAATCTGATATAATCAAAGTATTATTGTTACTACCTTTAGTGACCGTTCACAGAGCTACTTAACATCAGTGTATCAGAAATACCCTGGACTATATTACTATTCTGAAAGCCGATACAGATCAGTTCAATCTTGATGGGTTGCTTTTTGTTTTTTAAAAAAGCACTTTATTACTGTCTGAAAACTCTCAAGAAGATGTTCTCTGAAGGAATTATTTCAAAGAGGAAGACGACTGTTCAGAGGACTGTGGTTATTCTGAAAAGTCATTTTGCAAACAATCAGAAATTAATGGAAAAAAAGAAATTTCCTCCTGACCATAAAATTATTATTATTTGTACCCAGGAGTTCTATAAATGTTTCACTCCCAAGGAACAAAACTCTTTCTATGACTTATTCTAGAATGCACAGTAAGTGCATGGCAAAACTCAGAAACAGATTATCTTCAGTCCCAGAAAGCTAATACAAAATATTTACTGTGGCAGAACAATGGGATAGCCTGCTATTATTCATGAAGCAGATCATCCAAGCCAAGGGAAAAAACAGGTTATACCACATAAACTCCAAAACTGCAGATCCTCAATATTTTGCTGAATAATCAGGCTTTCTAAAATCTACAAGTACCCATATTTCTTAGAAAAAAAATAATACTTTCTTTAGTGAAATACTTTAACATATGAAAGTATACTTTCAGTGGAAGGTCTTAATCATTCTGGTTTTGTTGACTCTTGCAGTCCTCGTCTGGCAGTTTAAGTTTACTCAAAACAATATACAAAATGGAGTTAAGCCAAAATCCAGAATAAAACTAAAATGAAACTGCAGTCCAGTTTGAGACAGAGACCCCCTCCTGTGTGGCCTAACCCCTGCACACCCCCTCCCTCCCACAATACTTTCAGAAGTGTGTATTATAGATGACCCTTTACAGCTGGGTGAATTTGGCCCTCTAGGACAAGCCCTAACAGGGATGAAATTTGCCTTGATGTTTCTGACTCAACTTTTGGCACTGTGAATCTGTGCCTAAATTAAAAAAAAAAAAAGAAACAAAAAAGTCTAAGAAAGAAATCCATGTTCATAAAATGCTAAATAGAATGATTAAATCCTTTCCCAGGGTGAAAAAACAGATGTAGTGGGCAAACACTTTGGCAAAAAAAATTGGATACTTAAATGAGATTATAATGGAAGATCACTTACAGCTTTAAAGCTGTTCAATATTGCAAAAAGGAAAATATTGTTACTTGACAGTATTGGAAGTTTATATTAATTAATTAAGAAATCTAACAAAAAATTTATGACTTTAAGTCGTTATTTACTATGTGATTACTTTTAAGGTATTTAAGCTGACTGCAGCTGCATATCAATATATATAGAAATATTCAGAGGTTATTTACTTACTGTCAATGAAGCTGGGGAGAAAGTTTTGATCAATTAAAGCAGTAGGTGTACATCACTACACTAATCAGGCATGGGATGTAACGAGAATTGCACAAAACAGCCTCTACTCCCCATTCTGCATCTCCATCGTGACAGTAGCCAGCCTACACCATGGGCCAGGAGCCCAAGCATCTAAAACTGGTGAACTCCATAAATTTCAGTTGACCTTATGCTAGTTTTGCTCAACTGGTTCCAGAATGCGTGCAATTTTCAAATTATGACCACATGGTCTTGCCTGGGGGGGAGGAGAGGTTACCTCTCTGGACGAAATTTGTGCTTGTGTGGTCTCTGAAGATCCCAGCGCTGACACTCCTTGCCCGTCTCGGTGTGATCCATTGGCCCTCTATAACTCTCTCCATTGCAGGTCATGCATTCAACTAGGGAAAAAAAATATAGACACTAGTCATTTATTACGCTGATAACTTATACCACAAAAAAAAAAACCAAACCAACAAAATAACCCAAACATGTTCCTGCTTTTATATATTGAAACCAACCTAAACAGGTATTAAAAAATGGTGTCTTTCTGTTGGGTTGGTATGTGTAATGCCCTTTGGAATATAATTGTATCTGTTAGAGCTAATCCAGATGCTTAAATTGTGTTTCACTTTATAGAACACTCACAGTTTTGAAGCAGGTAGGGGTGAGCTACTAGAGGCATTCATGTTCCTATCAAATTTTTACTAATCTTACTTAAGGTTAATAAGAGACATATAGCTATGGAAGAAGTATTTTTTTAAGGTGGTATAATCTAATTAAACACCATTTATTATTCTAAATCACTCTAAATCATAGTATAATTACAGGACAAGTTTACGTGCAGCATAATGGCTGAATCCCAATTGTAGTGCGGTACAGTATGTCTGTTTAAATACCCAGCACTTTCAGCTACATATGATACTATATCTTTTTGATAACAATGATTTTTGGCAGTTTAAACTAAGATACATTTTCAGTCCTGGTTTAGGAAAATAGGTAGGGTGCGTGGAGGGAGAGTGTGCAAAAGTTACCAAAGGAATTTGAAAGCACTGTTGAACAAAATTTAGAATGAGAGGTCTGAAAATATAAAATAAAGTCACCATAATTAACTGTAGACAAACTTCTCAAGTACTCCTTAATTAGAGTAATTGTAAGGAAGAATCATTTAGAAAATAATTTTTTATGGAATTGCAGATACCACAAAACATCAGCTACCGAAGTCTTCATCCTGAAGTGAGCTCCAGGTCTTATCCCATTTGAAACTCACATAAGTTTATCTTTAAATTAGATGTTTTAACAAATTCTCAAGCTCCTTGTAAATGATTCTCTTCCTCCTTCTTTTCCTCTCTCCCTCCTTGCCTCCCTCCCTGCCTCCCTCCCTCCCTCTCTTCTTCCTTTCCTAATGACAGCATAACTATTGCATGTGACACATTAGCAGGAAAATTAAAGGCATCTTATCTTGAAGATTTAAATAGGTTGATTGACTGGAACTGAATTGGCTGATTAGCAAGATATAATAGCTTAGTTTGGAGGTTAACAGAACTTAAAAGTCAACAAATGCAATGGTGCATATAAAGCGTATTTCAAAATCTGTGACTTGAAAGTCAAATCGGGTTGGATCTGTAAAGAGTTATACTTATTTACAGTATTTATTCAAAACAAAAAATTCATGCTTATCTTAAGCTTTCATCTTGTAATCCAGTATCTACATTTTCATCAAAAAGAAGATGAAAAGCTGATTTTACCATGGAATGGCACTAGATGATTTTATCACGTAGTAATACTGAAATTGTTAATGGATTCACTATGGGCTAGACAAGCAAAAACAAAGGGTCACATTTGTGTGATCAGCACAATTTCATTGTTCAAGCTCCTCCATAACCTGAAAAAAGCTGCTGAGCCTGAAACCTTCCAGCATACTGGAACATAACAAGATCTCCTCTTCCTCTAACAGCTTTTCTTGCTGCATGAGTTACTCTTGCTAAGAAATCACCTATTCTTTCTCTAAAGGCCACGAGCAAGTGATAAGTGGAAGATCTGTGCAGCTGGTGTCAGCAGAGCAAAGGCAGCTCTCTGCAGAAGCTGTGCTGGGTTACCTTCTGAGCAGAGGGGGATGTCACAGACTTCATGGCGCGTCTCTGGACTGGTGGTGAAACACCACGGGCCTCCCTCTTCCCCTCGGGGGTTTCGACAGTAGTTTTCCCTCAGGTCTTTTCCCCGATAGCTCGAAGGCAAAAAGCTAGTTTTAAAATGACAATCATTACAGTATAAGAGCATGCAAATTTTGGGGTTAATCATACTATTTTTACAAATAGTTAGAAACAATCACATTTCTGCTTCCTTCTCCCTCCACCCTGCCTAAGCAAATGCACACACCCAAATATCTGTCCGTACACAAATACATGTCTTCAGCTGGGATTACTCAACCTAAATGGCCTAAATCTGGGACAATTTGTCTAGTTCATAGCGTACTCTAGAGAGTTTTACTCCCATCCCTCAGCTGTCCAGAACCAGCTATCTAGGGCAGAGCCAGAGGCAGTCACACACTCCCTGCCAGACTGCACTGTATTCTCTTCCAGGAGCTCTGGGTGCATAGGGGTTCGTTGGATCTGTAGCCACGAGAGGTCTGTCTTTCCTGTGCGTGTTGGCACATACAACAGATCCATCTGGGCTCAGAGTGCACCTACTACGTGAAACCCACAAGCAGAGAAACCTCTCTGCACCCCTGGTCAGACAACAGCAAGAACTGATCATCAGGAGCACACGAGTGTGACCCGAGTGTGTGCTACACCTGGCTGAGAGGCTTTCAGTGCCTGAAACCATGGACTGCTCTGTATTTCAGCACAAGAATCCCTAAATGTCACTTTAGCTGTTTTGTTTCATGTTCTGCCACAAGCCCCACTGTTGTCCACTTAGGGTCTGCTACTTACAGACCCACTCGTAATTGCATTGTATACGTTCAGACATTTAACAGCACCCCAGCTGACTTAAAATGTCCAGGGTCAAGGTGTTGTCTTCTCAGGTACCTGTAAAAGTACGTGCTTAACTCTAGAGAAACCATCACATACACACTGACATATAGAGGTATATAAATATTTACACATAAAAGTAATGCTAGTTTCTTTTCCCCACAAAATAAGGAACAGCTAACCCCATGGTAAGGAACCCAACTCCAGAGCTGATCTGTTCAATGCCACTTTAACAGCTCATGACTGCATTCAGGCTGCACATTGCAGACAAATCCAGTGGCATTTCACAGCCTGGTACATTAAACAGCACCTAAACCTCTGTAGTTAGGAAACACCTTAA
Source organism: Falcunculus frontatus (assembly GCA_013398115.1). NCBI lineage: Eukaryota > Metazoa > Chordata > Aves > Passeriformes > Falcunculus > Falcunculus frontatus. The sequence continues at coordinate 100,032 of VZRV01003328.1, forward strand.
ATTCAAAGATCTGTCCTACAAAGGTTTTTTAATTGAAATACTGGGCTAACTACATAGGGGATCCCATAAAACTTGTAACTAAACTTAATTATTTTATTTAATTTTTGAGATTTATTTGATTTGTTTAATTTTTTTTTATCAATATTTAAGCTTTGGTGGAAATATCACAAATAATGCACCTTTTATTCTGAAAATACCTAATATTTTATTTTGAATGTTTTGAGACAGAGAAACAAGAAGAAAATGTTGACATGTGACATTTTATTCAAATATTATTCCATTAATTAAACACTTGAACTAACTGAAGTGAAAAATACCTCTGTTAATCACATTGTGGTTCTAGTCAATGCGATGTGGAAGCATTAAATAAAAGTGCTTTTTTATTATTTTTAGTGCTTGAAGACATTAATTTTTATATCATTCCTGCTGCCTATGAAATTGTTGCTTCTGTTTTTCCTCTGTAGTCTCATAATGTAAGTATCCTAAGCTTTTTTTAATTAAAGGGCCCCAGGAAAACATTTCTGATGGGGCATTCCAACCTGCAGATGTATGAAAATTCTGCCAGTGCACATTAGAATATTTCATTTTACTTTTTTGCTCATTAGAAAATACAGGGAAAAAGCAACTCGAATTACATCAGATATGCTGTAAGAACATTAAAAAAAAGAAAAATTCTAAATTAGTAGCACTAGGAACACAAGATGGGTCAGCTATACAAATGGCTTCAAGAGATACTGAAGCAACATTCTTGAGAGAGGAAAAGATGAATTGCAGCAAAGACCTACCCAGGAACGGAAGAAAGGGCCACTCCTAAAATTGATGATTTAGTTCATCTACATTAGGTAAGGAAAAAAAGAAAAAAAGCCAAAAACTGAAGCCAGTAAGAGTGATGGTAAAAACAGATCCAACCACACAAAAGCCATGGAAACTAGCCAAAAGCCTATGAAGTACTGGTCTACTCTTTGACCATTTCACTTTGAGCCCTTTTTACATTGGATTTATAAATTTAAATCTCTCTGAGAGTCTTAAAATCTGTATTAGGATGTAGACAACAATAATAGCTGGGTTTTGCTGGGAGTCTCTGTTTTCTGATAGAATACAAATAAATAAAAATATGACTTGTTAGACTGAAGCAAAAGTTTAAAGTTTCAAGTTATTTCAATTCTTTCTAGAAATATAATTTTAAAATCATTAAAATACATTTCTCCCTTAAATATGAAAAAGGGATTTATTTTCAAATGGCACTTTGTGATAATCAGTTGTTGAGAAAAGCTGACCTAAAAACCTAAGTCTTTTGTACTAATAAGTTCCAAACACACCACTACTGTCTGCTTCTTCCCATCTCCTCATGTCTCTGATGATGAAATCATATTTTCTGATGTTGAAAAACAGAATTAGCATGCAGCCACCTCATTTATCCGGTGACCTTTTAAAAATTAAACTTATTGCACAAGACAGGAGAAGAGTCATTCTCATAAAATTCATCATAGAAGAGTGGCTGTCCAAATGCATTGGACAAAACCGTATATGCGATAAAACTGTATATGCCGTATATTAAAATGCAATTTAGTGATCATGTGCACTATACAGACACTTTCTTTTCTCTAATTAAATAAAGTCACATGTATATTATGTAGAATAAATGCTTATTCTTGCTTAGGTTGTAGTGATTTAGAATTCTTTCACTTCTGAAAGACGAAGATATATACTTCAAGGTGTTGAATCCCAAGAAGTCATTGCTTTGGGATCTGGTGGTACTTATGGTATGTTCCCAGTTAAGAACAGGTCTGGTCCCAAACTGAAAAACAGACACTGCTGTCCATACTGTAAGAGTCAGGTCCAGTTAAGTCCAAGCCTGAGGCTCAGCTTTGTAACACATCATAAGAGGACAGAACTCAAGTATCCTTTGCCTTTTAATGTTGTTCCAAGATATCCTCTTGCACACTGGATTGATTTGGTCAGAACAGGACTGAGCAGTGCATAGCCCAGTTCTTCACTAGAGATCTCCAGTTTGGCCCCTCCTAAACAAATTGCTGACACTGGGAGTCCAGAGCAAAAGGCAGCAATGTGAATAGCACACTTATGGGTGAGAGGACACTTTGGGTTTGTCTCTTAAGGTTTTATTATCTACATGGCTAAAGCCAGTACAAAAACATTGAAAGAGAAGTGGTTAAAGAGTAGACCAGATCTTCATAGTCCTTTTAAGAGTTTCTGGGAACATTTGTTGGAGATGAATCTGTTTTTACCATTACTCTTACTGGCTTCAGGTTTTGGCTTTCTTGTCTTTTTCCTTAGCCAATAGAGTTCAACTAGTTTTACACTCAAGGTGTAGGTTTGGCCTCAGTTTCTCACTGTACCAGGTCCTAATCTGAGAAGTTAAGTTTCGTACGTGCTCCCTCAGTCTTTAGTTACTGCTTGTATGATCTGAAGGGAAGGATTTCAACAGTCACTTCAGTCTTTTCCATGGATTTGTTGCCTGGCCTAAGTGCACCATAGAGTTTAACATATTCTAAAAATAACAGAGAACTGACAGTAGCTATGCAAAATATACTAACAATATTATATACTAAGCAAATAGGTCGTCTAATATCTCCCGCTTCCTAATAATGTGGTTTTCAAAATTGTGCATTCCTTGGGAGTCGATTAGAAAACAATGATAAACTTCCAGACCCTGGGCTGAAATAATGCAGATGTTTTGTTTCAGCCAGTAGCTAAAAGATCAAAAGGATATAAACAGCAAAAAAAAAAAAACCAAAAAAACCCAACACAGGAAAAGAAGGGATACAGACACACAGGCTGGCATTAGGAGAGACCTCTTTGGAGAAAGTCCAAGCAGACAAGGATTTTCTGAGATCTGGAGAATGGCATCTCTTGGAGAAAGGCAAAAATATACCTAAGAGATGTTGTTGTCTAATGTTAGTTTTCCCATAAAATCTTATGCTTTATGGAAGCTGCCTGGGCACTATTCCCATTGTCTCTGCTCCTGAACTCTTACCTGTGCTCATGGGGGATCATTGAATTCCAGGCCTGACACTGGATACCACTTTTGGTAACAGATATTGTTCCTTTATAGTCTGCTCCTTTTCCAATGATACAATTTCTGACATAGTCTATTGAAATAGAAGAAAATTATTGACTTGGTCAATGCATGAAAAATTAAAGCGCATCCTTTGTTTTCACATAAAAGTAATATAATTTATTAGCCCTTAAATACTTAATTATTCAAAATACTGTTTAATTATTGACATACACGCCTTTTTTTTTTTTTTCCAAATATTGATCACTATCTGACTCTCAAAAAATCCTGAAAATGTTTCCAATGTATCTGATTGAACAAACCTCCGTGTCTGAGGACTTAACATCCTACAATTAATTAGGTAAATAAGAGCAATAATAAGTAATAAATGATAACTCATACAACTGAGATGCTCAGTAGTAAACTTAAATGCAAAATTCAAACTACTATATATGGTGGTAGGCAAATATGTAGATTGGAAAACTGACCAAGAGCAAGTATGTAGACTTGCATGACAGCAAACTCAGGATATGTGTAAATAAAACTGTAGGATGCAGCTTTCAAAATGCCTAAAAGCATCCATGGCCAGGATGTTCCTACAGCCAAAAAATCACTAACTGACCTCAGGGTTTTTTTCCCCCTCCATAGCTGGAAAAACAAAATCAGTAAATAAATCAGTTACCCTTCTTTTCATACAGATCAAACGCATGGTCTTGCTTCTTTCTCACACCATTTGTCAAGCTGTTGAAGGATAACCAATGGCACCGTTTTGTAACTCTGTCATAAGCAAAGGCCCTGCAAAGAAAATCTGGATGAGAAAAAAATCTCTGTGTGGTTTATAATAATGACACATGGCCTGCCAAGGAGCATGCAATGACATCAGATTTATTTTTACTGGGAAAGTCAGAGAAACAGTCCAAATTACTATTTAAACCCACAACTGTGCTGACAAGAGGAAAGAAACAAAGAAATTAAATTGATGTGGTCATTACATTAAATACCAGTTTGGTTGTTCACACCAATCTAAGAGTTCCCTTGTCATTAAAGATCTTTATTTTAAAACTTAGATAAATGTGACTGAGACAGCATTTGTGCACTCAGTTATGCTGCTTTCTGGGAAAAAACATGAAGACTAGAACATCTTTTTTGCTATGCTTACAATATGCCTCTGAAATAATTAAGTATCTCACATTGATAGTTTGAGGAAAATTCAAGCATAAGGAATCTGTTTCTTGCCTAGAAAAACAGAGTTGTTTAAAAACAAGATTATTGTGATTTTTATGAATAAACTAAACTGTGATAGAGTCCCTAGAGTTTGTCCTTGCTTGGTTTTGTCTTTTTTTTTCCTCTTATTTTTAATTGCTTTATAGGAGTAAGTACAATGCGTGCTGAATTGACTGGATATGGGGGAGGGCAAGAAAGACAAACAGAAACCTGAAGAGTAAAAACACTTTCTTTCGATACTTGAAATGAAAATGCAGACCTTTTTCTCCTAAAAAAGTTTTGAAAGGATAGTTTCTAAGTATAGGTAAAATATGTTAAAGGATTTTAAAAACACAATTGACCACCTTGGAGAGGGCAACAGTTATTCCAGCTAGGAAATTCAAAAAAAAGAAGAAAAAACTCCACAGGGGGTTTTTCCTTAATTTTTCATTCAAACCAAATAACAAATCACTGACATTATTTCCTCTAGCCTACCACAAAATCTGCATTTCTGTCACTCATCCCATACCTTCTGAGATATTTTATTCTGATCTGAGAAAGCATTTTAACACTACTTGGTAATATCCAAAAGACACACAGATTTCTCACACTTCATCCATATTTTGGCTGTGCCATATTCCTCAGCACTGCATCCCTCAATAAAAAGCTCCTTGATCTTAATTTATTTCGCCATACAAGCTTTCCATGTGGGATCTTGCTGGCTTCAGTCAAAAATACAAGATCCTATCCAATCTCCCCAGTCTTCTCTTTCAAACATCATCTTCATTATCGTTTCCATCACCAAACAGATTTTTCATCCAACTGCTCTCTCTACTCTGTTGACTCTGAATGTTTCCAACCTGCTAACCTTCATCCCTCTGCCCTTGTGCAGCCTTCTGTTCTCTTCTGGCTGATTCTCAAATTCGAGCATATCCAAGTGCCTCTAACTCCATCTTCACAAAAATATCCTTGACCTTTCCTGCCTTTCCAATTACATTCTCGTTTCCGCTCCTCCCTCCTAAAGTGGGAATGCAGAATGCACTGTTTACAAACAATTCTTTCAGTTTTTGCCTTTCAGTTGCCTTTTGGTGTCTTTCCAGTTTGGCCTCAACCGCTTCTGCACATAAAAGTTTCTAACAATCTTTTCTTGGACCCAAATCTGGAGGGTTTTTATACTTCCAAAGTCGACATATTTGAGCAAATTCTTGGACTTTCTTCTACTGATACTGCCGATCAGAACAATTTTTTTTGCTTCTCTTTGTACTGAGGTAGTCTGTAGATTTTCTTATCAGGTACTGAAATTCTGTTGTCTATACTGAAATCCCTTTCTGTGTAAATATAGACACTCCTAGCAGATAACAAAGGATAGGACAGTGAAAACTTTGCAGCTAAGGAAAGGACATACTTGCAAAAGTCACCTGCATAGCCAATAAAATAGTAACTATATTACCTTTTTCTCGTCCATAGGAATTGTAGTGGGAAAAACTGCAAGGATGACTGTAGGAAAACAGTGGGAGTAATGGAGTGAAAGGGTGGTGAAACAAAGGAATAGACCACCTTAGCAGCAGCAGCAGCTTGGTAAAACTGATAGAGAAGGAAGAAAAAGATGCACAGAGATTTATGAAGTCAAAAACACAGTGTAAGTGAATTTAAGGAGTTTTTTGATGGAGAATTTTAGGAATAATGTTATTAAAAAGAAACAAGTCTAGATAAGGATCTTGTAACTCAGCTGGAAATGAACAAGATCTGTGCAAGCATGACAGCAAGGGAATAGAAGAAACATCTGTTCTGAAAAGTGACATACATAAGCTTCAACAAAAAAGTGTCAGAGTTAAAACCAGCAAGGATTAATGATTAACCAATAAAATAACTCAAAATTTACTTGCAAATGATACAGAAACTTATTACTTTTTTTTCCCCCCAGAAAATAAGGAGTGCCCGAACCTTTACAAGCCTGTAGTGCCTGAAATCTGCTACTTCACCACTTTCTGGCAAACAAGAAACCTAACCCTATTCCTGCTGGTGTACCTCACAGTGCACAGACACAGATGTTGTTGCTCCCAGTGCTATTGTCAGAATTATGTTACAAAGCAATTCCATATTTAATTCTTACATAAAGTTTGCGTCCAGAAAATAAAACGTCAGTGCTGTGACCCAAGTGATGGAGAACTGCTGCATAGCTATGGAGTATGTGGATCAAGCCATGAAAATGTCAATAAACATAGGAAATTTCAAGTCTCGTATTTCAAGCATTTAAAATGTCATTCTGTGTTACTTCTTATTTTAGAATGCTCCCACAGCAGACAGGAAGCTAACTGATTTTCATTTAAGTTGGCAACAAATTTAACCTTGTAGTAACCATGTGCTGGTATGAAGTTAAAGACTGGGATCCTAGGAATAAAAGGAAAACATTAGTAATCCCTGTATCCTTTAAAAGGGAACACTTGTAAAATGCATGTTTACAGTAGCATCAAAGAACAGTTCACACTACAACAGGACTCATATGGGGCCAAATGGGAAACCACAAGAATGTTCTGAGATCCCAGAAAAGAAAATCCCATGTGCTCTGCTGCATAGTGGTAGCGCAGGCAAGACATGATCACCTACACCTCTACTGCTAAAGCAGTTTTTTAGCACCTTCTGTGATAAAAACCTGCCAGGGAAAACAGGAATTCAGAGAATAAGTCATCAGATTTGTAATCCTTTTCCATATTCAGTGCAAAGTAATTGCAGACAAATTGCCATTCTGTTATCTGTGAGCAGGACTATCCCAAGCTGTGTTCTCAAAGTCCCTCATGGCTCCTCTGTGTTCTTGTATTGACTCATTAAGGGAGAATTTGCCCCTTCAGATATCCATCAGACACTGTCTCACTTAAAAAAAAAATAATCTACAAAACATGAGAACATTTTAAAAACTCAGAGAGATTCTAGATTAATTTTATTATAAAATGTAATTAACACATATATTGACTTGATTTTTATTTTCAGAACACAAAAGATAGCATCCAGAGCAACTAGAAATAGCTTGAGAAAGTTTTCCTAAGCTGATGCTAGAATACAGAATTGTTGTTTGCTTGGCATTATTCAGAATTTATTTCATGCTGTGATCCTTAATTTTGCAATACTCCTTGTTGCTCCTCATCAGAACTCAAGGATGTCTTGCTGTATTGAATACAACCTGATCCTCTTGGCAATGACATCAATGGAAGCTCTGCCAATAGGGAAAGGGGTGGCTCGTACCATGTGAAAAATATTAGTGCCTGGAAAATATTTTCTATCTGAAAGATGTTAACTCAGCTCATTTTTTACACATAGAAATAGTCAGAGTACAGAACGATACAAATGAGATCTTGCAACAATGGAATTAAAGGCTTACGGAAGAATTAAATCACAGTTGAGAACCTTCTCTGCCAAGGAAGAGCTTTTGTTGTCACATTTGGTCTAGCTTCCATTTGTACCACCTGTCAAAACTTTTTTATGTTCCAAGCTCAGGCTCACATTTAGCCCAGTACTCACCAGTACAGAAGTCATCCACTCTCTCCAAGATTGTTCTGCATTCATGGCCTTTCATTGATTGCTAATGGTCTAGACTAAGAGAGGCCAGGGGGACCATATAAATCTCATACGTCAGAAAAATGATAGTGATTTGTTCCAAAAAATAGTAGAGAATATGTACAAGGCAGACAAGCAATCAGCTGCATGATGTGTTTCTAAGAGACAGCAGATGCTGAAGCATAGCTATCCTCAGCCCAGGTTTGATTCCATTGTATCAGAGTCGCAGTACTTGCCAGTACAGCAGGGCATGTATCTGTGCTCCATGTGTGAGGTTCTCATTGATTTCAGGAGGAGTAATGTGCAAAGAATGAAGACAGAATATGGTCTGAAGTGGTGCTGAAATACTGCAGCTGTGATGTGGGAAAATAACCATTTTATAAGAGACATAAAAACCTCAGAAATGTTCACCGAACGCTACATTGCAGCCCAAGTCATCCACACCTTAACACGAGTACATTTTTTCAGCTATGTTATGGAAAAGATTACAGATTGGACAAGCTAAGAAGACAGAAAACTCAGACAAAGCCTCAGAAAAGAATTACACTCTCTGGACAGGTAGAGCAAGATCACTGAAATCAAAAATCACAATCTTTATTTTTTTCTTGGTACAAGCTACCACTGACAACAATTACAGAGAGACCTTTGGTCAAAGGCTGTTATACAGGTTTCCTTAGGGAAAATAATAAACAAAAGAGATACATAACTTACTTGCAAGGGAACGAAAGGCCCTTATTCCTGCTGCATCTCTTTGCACATTGCTCTGTGGTATTTAACAGCTTAGTTTTTACTTCCAGTGTTTTGTTTACTTTAATGAGCATCAACTCTCCTGTTTTTTTGAAGTCGTGAAGAGGATTTCTCTTTTTCCCCTTACCCTCTAAAAAAACGAAGCAGAGAAGAAAAACAAAACAAGAACAAAATGAAACATTGTAAAGAAGAATGCTGAGATTAAAGATGGCATTAGATATGAATAACATTTTATAGGAATTATAGCATCTCCAGTTCCTAAAGCATAGAGAATCTCACAAAGATATGGTATAAGCATATACTGCAGGAGAATTGATTACTTTGGATGGTTATTTCCATTTTTAAAGCCAAAATAGTAGGAATTATAGCAAAACCAGTTCCAAATAAAGACTTACATAATGCTGTAAAAGGGTAAGAGGAAAGTTTCTCACTCTTTGTAAATTTTTTTCAGAACCTCCAAAATATGCCTGATAATTATCTGAGGTCTTGTAAATATTCCCATGGAAAACTCAAGTGAAAAAGAGTATCACTTGCTGAACGCAAGAAACTGTTCTTAAAACAACAAACTTATCGAAAGTTGTGAAAAGAAGTGAATTCCAGAAGTGACACAAAATCATCAGTTGTCCTCTCTCTGCTCCAGTGAAGTCTCAGTGCGAGTGTTGTGTCCAGTTTAAGTGTGACTGAACTAGAGGTGTTAGCTCACAGAAAAGATTACCAGGTCAAACAGAGGCTGTAGCATGGAAACAGTGTCCAGTGTCGCAAAGATTTCTGCAAAAATGAACACACCGATCTGGTTTCCATGTCTCTATTGAAAGGCCCAGAGGAAGAGGTATAAAATGGAGTGAGGAAGATTGGCTAGAGACGTTTGGCTAACATGCAAGAGGAAAGGTCTTCGATACCTGAAAGAAAATTCCAGAATTTTTCCAACATTTATTTATATTTTTTACTTTGCATTCCATGAAAACCAGTTTGCCAGTGAAGGCTACTCCATCATCTGAGAAGGCAGATGAGTACATCTGGAGAGTAATTGTCCCTATTCTGTCAGATGAGTAACACAGGGAGAATAAATTGCCCTGTGGATCTATTTCTCCTATTTCACTCAGTGATCCCAGATGATCTTTTTGGATTAGATGGCTTATCCACGTAAGGTTAGGTGAATAAATTCCTCCTTAGTTTACAAAGTAGATAATAGTATTTTCCGTAACTTATTTCCATGTAACTGTATTCACAGCTGTCCTTTCATTTTTCTCTACAGACTCTGCAACTATAACAGAACACAAATGCTCAGGTTCAATTTATTAAATTTTCCCAGAGTTTTTCCAATATACAAAACCTCAGGCTAGCGCTCTGAATAGATCCTTATGCACATGCAGAGTGCACTTAGGCAAGTAAAGTTTTGCTTGGTGCACTCTACAGAAGCTCAGAAAAACTGTAAATTGCAATAGCTGAGGCTCTGGAGGAGTTACTGACAGCTCCACACACTGAAAACCCAGAGGACTTAGGAGTGCTCCCTTTGCAGAACTTCCATCCTGATCACTGAGTTCACATTTTTGCTGGATTCAGCTAAATCACACCTCTCAGTGGTGAGTTATCCCTAAGACACCTAGAAATATAACAAAGACAATTAAATTAGATCTCACCAAGCTTCAGCTTTAAAAAAAGAAGAAAAACAAAGCAGAATATCTCTGCTGTAATATCCGTACAAAATAATCTTCACCCCATCCTCCTCTCTTTCTTTTTGAACTGATGAAAGTAAACTATGCTGCTCCCCAGCATTTAACAGCTCACAATTTTAATCCCAATTACAAAAATTTTAAGAAAAAAAAGAATTGATTTACCTTTAAATATAATATTATTACATGAAGAAACTTTTGATTAAAAAATCAAATGCTAATAGTTTTTGTGTTGTGTTAGAGACTCATATCAGCTCTCTTAAGCATTTCCAGTCTTCTATTTGTGCAGTGCACATGCACCCAAAATGAATCACTGCTTAGGGAGGACGTTCTCATCCTAAGGATCAGTATCCTGTTACTGGAAATGGTTGTGTCTACACTGAAGCTGCTTTATTTTTCCTGTACCTGTGATAGCGCCAAAGTGCTGCAAAAAGGATTGCATTTGCTCCTTAAGTCAACAACAGAAAAAAAAAATCTTCTATAAAGCTTCTGTGGTGTATTTCTCAATCTATTATCTTCCAAGACATACTTGTTAGTTTTATATTCTCTCAGCCAAGACTTTTATGTCAAGTGGTGGTAAGAATCTGTACAGAAATATCAAAGAATTTTCTTTTGGTTCCTGATACTAACATTTCCCATCTACTGATAAGTGTCATTTCTTAATTCCCAATCATAACAGCTTCTTAAACTCACCAGCCAGCATGCAAGACTATGATTTTAAAAGTCAAGAAATTATGTTCTGACTGAAAAATATGGTAGAGAGTTCTGCTTTTTTTTTGTTCTTCTTTTCCTAGCAGTTGTCCAAAGAGGATTATGGGTTTGATCTTGCATTTAGCAATTCATAACAGCCTGATTTACTTTAGCTTTCAAACAACAACATTCTATGTCTTGCCTATAATCCAAAAGGCAAAGGGCCAAGTGCATCTGTGGTGTGACTGTTGGAAACATCAGAATAATGCAAAGCACTTTTTACAATTCTCACAACAAAATATATAAAAATAATATTCTTTTTGTGTCAAATTAGGTGCCTTTTTTAATAAAATGTTAACTCAAATAGAGCTTTAGGCATGCTCCACATTAAAGGTTACCATGCAGTGTGCTATAATTAATGCAACTAATTTGTGATTGCCATTCATTTCAATTTTTTAAACTTTGATTAATCAGGACTTCTGCCCATTTTGTGGGCCATGTCCTCTGATGTTTCCTGTAGTTTCATATCATATTACCAAGGAAGTCTGACATTCCACTTAAATTTGAAAATAATAGCAGCTGATTCAAGCACAAAGGAATCCAGTCAAATATGAACCAACATTTTTTTCTTCAACAGAAACAACCACTAACTAAAAATACTTCTTGAGTCAACTAAAAAGAAAATCCTCAAAAAGGTGAGGGTGGTGCCTTTTTCTGTTTCTTAATATGAAGTTGAACAGAAAAGAGAAGAGCTCAGTCAGTGCCCAAGGAAATGGGAACTGACACACTTGCTCTAGTAGGATACAGCATTGGACAAGTGCTCCATAATCTCATATGGGATTTCCACAGTCTGCCTGCTGGAGTTCCCCGTTTTCATAAAAGGTTTTAAGAATTTACTTAAGAAAAAAGATACCTCGCAGGGAAAGACATTTACCTTGGAACTAGAAGAATTCACCTTTCCATTCTCTTACTATATTTTCAAATGAAGTTTCTGCACAATCTTCTCAGATAAGAATCATTGACTGAGACTGCTCCAACTATAGGGCACCAGGAGGAAAAGATCTCCAATACCTTTTCTTGGAGCAGTTCCAGTCCATTTCAAATAATCTCAATAATCAGAGACAATCATCATTATGCAGCATTTTTGCAAGAAAATTCACCAGCAAGCTGCAGTACTTGAGGTTCTATTCTAGAACCTACTTAACATTAATTTCAACTATATTTGTATAAAACAAAACCAGTAACACAGAGAACTGAGACCAATGGATGCCACAGTATGCAATATCATAGAAAGACACTTTTTGGATTAACAAGAAAACCAGGTTTGAATCAGCAAAGGTGTTTATATTTTGGTCTCTCTCTCCAGATATTCTCTAATCACTGGGCTGACAGAAAAATGACAGCAAAATAGCTTCTTTTTTATCTTCTGGCCTTGTGTCCCATACCAAAGAGGGCTTTGGGCTCCCAAACCACCACATCACTCAGTTCTGAAACTACCAGATTATGTTCCATATCTCAAATTAAAATTTACACCTTGCAGAATACAATTGGTCCGATACTGAGCTATATGAGAGTCAAGAAATTCAGTATAAATCTAGTTTCAGGTTATTTAGAGTTCAGACTCCTAAACAAGTCACATTTCACACCCTCAGGTCTTAGTCTGAACCAAAATGTATTTGGTTTTGCATTATCTACTTAGTTGTAAAAAACCTAATACAAAAAATGCAATACCATTGTTGTGTTAATCAAAACAACATATAGGGTGTCATAGGGCTCAAAAATCACCTTTGCCCATTATAATGAGATCAAAACATGACTTGTGTTATCTACAGCAAAATTTTACGAGGAGATTACCTGACTTTATCTACTTCATTGGTAATCCCTTTCTCCTTCCTCCACCACTCCAGCTTTTTCTAATACAGATGTATAATTTAGGCTTCAAAGTTATGGTCTTACAGAGAACAACTGGAGCATACTGGCTGCATCCCCTAGAAAAGTCTCTACTTCTACGGACTGGTTAGAGACTCTACAGATCTTTTATTAAATCCCAGTTGTGGTGCATTCAGCATGTCAGCTTCCAAATTTCCAAATTTCACTCTAGTCTATGCAAAAGTTAGTACTTTCTTAGACAAACACATCTTGGAGTCTCCTGATAATGTAAGAAAGCTTATTCCTTTTGTTTCTTTCTAGTTTTGCATCCCACTTTATTATACAGAGCAAAACTAACAAAACACCAGGTTTCCCAGATGGGAAGATAAATACATTTAAATGAAATGTTTATGTTTAAATTGAGATTCTGAATGAAAAGTTAATGGTTTGTGATTGAGTTTTATTTCCCTTTCCTGTTTGTTTAGACTTGCAGAACTTGAGCACTTTACTATGTAGTTATTTGCCTTGTTGAGCTAGACTTTCAACGGTCTGGGGTAATGAATTTATTTTTTTCCTATTCTTACATCTGCTTATAAAAATAGGTTGGACACAGGTCTTCATAGTGTGGATGGAAAAAAGACCTTTTATAACTTCCAGTTTTTAAAAGAATATGAACAATCATGTAACAGCACCACTGTTCTTTGTTTGTCAGATGTCAAAGGTAAACTAAACCTATGAGAAAATAAAACAAATTAAGAAAATGAAGATAATGGAATTCCTTAGGCTAGCAGATGCTGTCACAGAACTTCAGGAATCAACTGCAGTCCTTCCAAATGGAGAATGAAATACAAAATAACATGGCATGAGGAGAAAAATGTAAAAGCGAGAAATTGTCCACATACTGTGCAGGAAGCACAGAGAATCTGAAGACTCAAAATATATTCCAGTGAAGAAAAATGGTCATATATAGTGACGCAATTATTTCACAAATATAAAACAGACATAGGCTCTTTCTTTAGTATCAACTGGCATTTTAGATCTCTGTTTAATATTTTGCATCATGCTTGTAATAAAATTAAGTCACTTGACCTTGAGCAGTTAACAGATGGACTAATTAAAGACTGAATTATTTGTGTTATAATTGATAACCAGGTCAGAATGGTAAAATGAGATTAGCTATTAATTTAGGTTTGCAAACAATCATCACTGCAAGCTAAAGTAAACTGGATTTTCCCAATGAGCTAGGAATTACATCTGATTTAAAGCTTGGGAGCAGGGGGTGGGAAATCAGAAACCTACCATCATAGGAAAGACCTTGAATTAAAGAAAAAAAAAAAGAAAAAAAAAAGAAAAAATCCCCAACCCTAAACACATCTGAAATAAATGTAGGAAAGCACAGTTCAACACAATAAACATACCAAATGTCTCATCAGGGGACACCATACCTGACAAAAAAATGCATGGTAACTTATAAGTATGTATCTGAATGGGAAAAAAAATGTGCTAAGCATGAATCTGCAAAACAATGTATTACCACAGTGTCAGATATATCAAAGCAGAATGCTTATCTCAGTATAAACATTGACAATTTCATACAAAAATTAAAAACAAAGTATGTTTATATGCATAAAATAGCATTTGGCAAAACTTGTGTAACAAGAAAGAATCAATGAGTAGGGTTTGAAGCAAATCATCAGTTCTCGTTATATATGGGTTGAAAACCAGTATGGAAATACAGTGAGGTGTTTAACTTATCTATAAAACATGATAGAAGGGACACTTTTAATTATATTCAATAATGTATTTCCAAGACAATGCTTTTTAAAGGATATAAAACATCAAGGGTAAACTACATTCTGGTGTGTGCCTCAGTATGATAGCATAAATATACTGGCTTCATCAAGAAAAAAAGAAAAAAACAAACAAACCCAATCTTCCGCAGATGGTGAAAGTAGATATTACTAAAGGCTTTTGGATACAACATGCTTAAGTTAACAGTGTGGTCACAGAAATAAAAGAAAGGATGTTAAAGATGATACTAAGATCATTAATAGGGTCATCACAGTACTGGTATCTGTCTGAACAGTTAGAAAGCACTTTTTCAAAAAATACATTCAAGGCAATTTTGGCTCTTAAGTCATAACAGAGTCACTCTGACAAAAAGAATTAATGCTCAACGCTTTTAACTTACTTTCATTTACTCTGACTTTTCCTTCTGCCTGTTTCAGTATCAGAAATGTCCAGATTCCTGGCTAGAATGCAAAAAGTGAACACCTTTTCCAAATGACTTCTCATTTGGGGGGGAAAAGAAGGAAAAGAAGGAAGAAAGGCAGACCAACCTAATGAGAAACTGGAACAATCTGAGTTGTGCCCAAGAAAACAACTTTGTAGACTGGATAGGCTTAAGATGCCAGATTAAGTTTAATGCAGTTATTTATGTAAGAAAATAATTTGGCGTAAAAGAAGTTTACCAACCATACCCATAAAATCTGCAGTCAGCTGTGCAGATGGAAAGTCACCAAAATAAAACCAGCTGTCCAAGGAGGAATTTCTAGCTTGTCAAAACTAAACAGTTTCTCAGAAGTACCTGGAGGATGATGTGAATATTTTAACTTCTGAAATTTATTTTCTTGGCACAAGAGCTTCATGAGGGAAAAAACATACAATTTTTAGAAAGAAGTTTGAAATATATATATCTATCCATATAATATCTATATATAATAGATAATGATTTCCTTATTTCTACATTGGCTCTCAGTCTAGTTGTTGAGCAGATTCAGGAAATGCAAAAAAATACTTCTTTTTGGCTTTACATTACCACTCAAACACACACACACACCCTTATTAGCAACTGCAAAGACTGCCATGTAACTGGGAACCCAACTTCATGTTTATGCTAAGTCTTGTCTTTGGAACCCACTCCTATAGCCAGCATGAAAGCTCAAGGAGCTAAGGATAATGCTAACAACTGATAGTATATTCTAAAATTGGATGGTAGCTGCAAATGGATGGCTCTTTTCCTTCCAAGGAAAGGTTATCTGCTCAGCAGGATGCTGGGACCCACTGGCAGAAACAAATGTGCTGCAGTTTGTACTCTGACTTACTGTATCTAACCTCTGGCTAAATTACTGAGAGGATTTTCCCTTGTAAGATTTGTCTTATGCATTGTGCACAAGTACTAAATCCCCACCATTTCCCACTGCATTCCACAATCTTTACAAGCACTTGGTGTCTCCTCCAAGGCACCCAGCATGTTGTGCCCTTCCTTCATGACGGTGTCCCAGCCAACTGGATTTCCAGGCATGGAGCAAGGGGTAAGGAGAAAAGCACAAGTAGGTAGGGCAGGGATTTGGGCAAAACAAAGAATGACAGATGGCTGAGGGCAGCAAAACAGCCCGTGAGGAGTGATGAGAGCCTTGCTGCATGTTGTATACATAAAAATAGTGCCGCTGGCCAAGGCAGCGAGTCATAGGA
Organism: Falcunculus frontatus; assembly: GCA_013398115.1. Lineage (NCBI taxonomy): Eukaryota > Metazoa > Chordata > Aves > Passeriformes > Falcunculus > Falcunculus frontatus. The sequence continues at coordinate 116,256 of VZRV01003328.1, forward strand.
AAAGCTGGAGCTGAGGGGGGACAGAGGGAGCAGCCAGTCCCCAGCTGGGCCAGCAGCACCGAGGGCTGCCAGGCACGGCTGGGCTCATCAGACAGCACATGGGTGGAGGCCCACAAGCCACTGAAAACTACAGCTAGATTTTGCCAACACATTTGACTAATCTGGAGAATGTTCCCAGCTCTGCTTTGCCGCAGTGCTGATTTGCGCGTAGGTACTAACCACATTTGGGAACAGCTCTACAACCCTCTGAGGACATCTCCACAAAAACCTACAGGAAAAAATGGGGTAACAGTGAGGATGCCCTCACCCCTTCCCAGTTCTTTGTAGCTGCCATTCTTTCCCCACTGCAAGGTTCAAATTCTGCTTGCATTATGGCTGTTGTCCTACTATCCATGTTTCTCAAGTAAGCGTGGAGATCAGTCCTTTCTCACCTCCATGATCAATCCATTCTCCCCACTGTGCTGCGTTCCAGTGTCTGCCATTCCAACAAAATGAAATTCCAACACTCATGCAGAACAAGTAATTGTAAAACATTCAGGACAATGCTTTTTTCTCCACACCATGCTTTTACTCAAAAAGGGGCCCAGTTATCCTGGTTTCAAACCTCCTTGGAAAAGTTTGAAATGCTTAAGTGGCAAACTACTATTCAACATAAAGATCCAAAAGGGAGATATTTTGCTCTCTGAAGGAGACTGCACATTTTCCTTCCAACCCTGGCCTCAGCTGAAGTATTACATTAATGACAGATGAGCTCCTCCAATAAGAGGCTTTCCTTTTCTTGACTTCAGTGGTCAATTTTCCAGAGTTTTACGCAACAGTTTAATCTCACGTCTTTCAACTCTATATTCTCCTGCTATGTTGCTTATGAAAATGGCATTAATAGAAACAGAAAATCTGTTAAGCAGGGTAAGTGCTGTATTACATGTGAGAGCAAAACAAGCAGCCCCTGGCACTGAGCACCAAAAGGATTCCATTAAACAGAAGGAATACACTCTTCCAACTGGCACAGTATCATTTCACTTTGTTGACAGTATATAGTATAATGATTATCTACAGCTGGGATGGGAAAGGATAAATCACATTAATTTTTAAAAATATACTTAGCTATGCAGACCACAGGAATACACAACATTCATAAATTGATTATGGCTATGGGATTTGATTTTATTTTTCTTTAAGCGATAATTATATATAGGAACTAAGTGCAACTCCCACATCTTCATTAGCAACTTCTTCAGATCATCCAAACTACAGAAAGTGCTTTAAATAAATTTAAATAAACACACTTGGCTGACAGTTGTCTCACAGAAAAATGTATCTTTAATTTAAATAAATCTTTAACATCCACTCTTTTGTAACATGCCAATCTACTTGTTGCTTTGATTAAAAAATCATTTTTAGTTTCACTAGATGAACATTACTAAAGAGATACTTCCCAAGAACACTGAATAATAAGAATATCTGAACAAGCAGGAAAACTCCTTGATAAAGTTATTAGCTACAGATTAACTTCTTTGTGCAAGTGACAGAGACTTAAAGGATATTGATAATGACTAGACAAGCAGTCTATAGGAACCACGCACATTTATCTTTCATCAATCATTCTTATCTTTTCTATATTAAAAAGAAACTCAGAAACTGATAGTGTAGACAGCTTGCTGACATTTAAATTTCTCATGTTTTCTTCACCCTCCTTTTTCTGTACCCCTTAATATAACCAAACTGTATTAGTCAGCAATTTCTGTTACACAGGACATTGTCTTAGCACAAGAACTTAGGGTATGGGATTACAAACCCAGAATATCCATCCACAGAAGAAACTATATTCATCATTAGGTACATTTGAAATCAGATTTGATAGAACAGCACTAGAAGTATGGACGTGCATTAGCAAAAGACTTCTTATGTTTTCATTCCGTTTTCATAATTTAGCTTGCTTTTCATATCTAAAAATAATCATATGTAGGCAAATCCTAATCTTTGTTAAAAATATCCCAGTAAAAACAATTCAACCTCCCATTGAAGGATAACATGTATGTTTAGAAAGCAATCATTTTCAGAAATGATCCAGAAATTTGTATTTTCAGAAAGAAGTACCACAACTTTACCTTGCCTACAGTGTAAATATCCAGACACTTTCGGTGAAAATCACGCATTTTAAAAAAAAAGGTAAGCAAAATGGCAGCATGTGGTAAGAGTCATCTTTCTTGTCAATAAGGCAAACAATAGGATTAATTAATATTAAGGCAGGTGGGGGAGGAAAATTAAGAAAGGCAGGGTTATCAAGAAACTGTCACCATAATAGCTGGTCAGAAAACAAGTTCTACACTGGAAAATTCTTTTTTCTAATCTAATTTTTCTCCTCATGAAGGTGAGCCATTCACTCCTAAACTGGAGAGCCCATTGGTTAGGGCACAACCCTATTCATCCACCCACTGATACAGGCAGTAGAGAAGGTGTCTCTCAGTCTCTCCCACTGGAATATTAGATAGATCCAAAATTCATTGAATTCATTCACTTGATAAACTACAGACCAGCACTAACATCCTACAGCCGGGGACAACAAGGACTTTCTCTCATTCAAGAAAAGCACCCTGACTTACCAGGAGAGCAAAGCCTGACCTAGCTTCTTGTGAGCTTGGCTATGGACCACTTGTGTACCTTTAGCCCATGGAATTAACTGTGTGTGTAGGTGTGTCTGCAGTGTTTATTTTGTTTTTTTTTTCTAACTAGCCCATCAGTTGATGAGTTTCTGTCATGGGTGAGGGCTTCTCAACAGCAGGTTACCAGAAGCTATTGGCAATGTCTTCTGCTGCATATTTCTCTGTCATTTGATTTGAAGGAAACAAACCAAGGAAAGTTTCTCTTTAACAGGATTTATTTTTGTGAAAAGTTTCAATGTATCAGCATTTTCCAGTAAAAGAAACCCAAAACATTTTCTCAGAAAATTCCTAACCAGCTCTAGTCATAACTTTTCCGAGATGCTGCATGTCCAGAAAATGGAAATTTCAACATACATGGAAAAGGAGTTTAAAAAAGTATAGTATTATAGTAGCTGTATCTCTGTGTCACCTGCTAAAGAATGCCTGTGGAAACAATATCCTCAGTGAGCAGACTGAGCAGAGAAGCTGTAATGAGATTGTTCAGCATCCTACAGAACCACACTCTTGCTTGGAGGGGGAAAACAACAGGTTTTACTGCATGTGATGCTGCCAGTCTTGCCCACTCAGATCACAAAATATTCCACTTTGAAATCCCATTTCAAATTTTTTTTTTTTTTTTTAAACTAGAAAACAGCTACGTCTTGGAAGCGTTCCTTGCCACGCACTGCCTGTTGCCCTCAGATATTGCCCCAGAACCCAGCTGCCACAGTTCCCTGCCCTTGCTTTGCCCGCTCCTGGCAGATTCTTTCCCTGAATTGTGTCTGTTCTTTGTTTCTGTCTGTGCAAAGGTCTGACCCTAACAATGTTGCCGGAAGGAAGGAAAGGTTTGTAGAAACCTCTACAAACTTTTTTCCTTAAACGTCTTCCCAGAGGGCCAATAGAAAGCACAGTGCTGGCTCTTCAGATATCCAGTCCAGGGGGGACACTTCAGGAAAGAAATTCAGCTGAAGAGCATCCAGCACTTGATTACTTATTGTTTGTTCCTTGCCCCCCCTCCACCTCCCGGATTTCAGCGGGAACATCTAATGAAATTACAAGTATTTCAGTCTGGAAATAACATGTTCATGCTGTTGAACTTTAGCAAGGACATTCCCGTTCAGCAGCGCACTATCCCATGCTTTGGGTACTCCTTGTCAACTTCTGCTATTTAACATTTATTCTACCACTGGAAATGAAGGATACACGGTCGTGTCCTGATAACGGCCGGGAACACCTCTGGGCAATGATGAGATTTCCTTGCCCTCTCTCCCGGGTTCCAGGTCTGCCCGTCC